>JAMKQA010029502.1:0-45304 GCA_024699735.1 Posidonia australis
ATATATGGATTTGTATCCTATTCCCAGCACTAAGTTAGGAAGAACAAGCAGCAATAAGTCAACAACAAAGAGAAGGGGCAACTAACGACATTAAGGAGGTGAAGCAACAACTATTAGCAAATCCAGAGCAACATCAACAAGGAACCTGTGTCGACGATGTCAGCATATATGGATTTGTATCCTATTCCCAGCACTAAGTTAGGAAGAACAAGCAGCAATAAGTCAACAACAAAGAGAAGGGGCAACTAACGACATTAAGGAGGTGAAGCAACAACTATTAGCAAATCCAGAGCAACATCAACAAGGAACCTGTGTCGACGATGTCAGCATATATGGATTTGTATCCTATTCCCAGCACTAAGTTAGGAAGAACAAGCAGCAATAAGTCAACAACAAAGAGAAGGGGCAACTAACGACATTAAGGAGGTGAAGCAACAACTATTAGCAAATCCAGAGCAACATCAACAAGGAACCTGTGTCGACGATGTCAGCATATATGGATTTGTATCCTATTCCCAGCACTAAGTTAGGAAGAACAAGCAGCAATAAGTCAACAACAAAGAGAAGGGGCAACTAACGACATTAAGGAGGTGAAGCAACAACTATTAGCAAATCCAGAGCAACATCAACAAGGAACCTGTGTCGACGATGTCAGCATATAAACAAGTTGTGCCAGTCGACTTGGGTCCTTAGTGTAAAAAATACACAATGTCGACCCCTGTACATGTGTCGATTTTTGGAATCACATTTGCAAGTTGAGCTGACATCATCTATGATCCGTTTCTAAATTGCACTTCCTTGTTTCCCTAAAGGCCATGTTTAGTTGACATGATTGTAATGTAATCTAATCAAATTACAAGGAATTTGATTACATTAAATTAAATTACATTGTAAATAGGTTACATGTGAATCAATAATATTGTTTGGATGATTAAATTTTTAATTAATTAGATAATATAAAATTGATTCCAGTGATTAACCATGGTTGGAACAACTTCAGGGGTAGCTGGAGTAACTTTGGCTGTGACTGTAGATTCTCTGGTGGTGATCAGAGTTGCTCTTGCAGTAATCGAAGATGCTCTTATAATCATTGGAATTTTTCTGGTGGTGGTCGAAATTGCTGAGGTAGTAACCAGAGTCGTTTTGCTGGTGATCGGAATTCTGGTTGTTGCAAGACTTGTCTCGGTGGTTGCTGGAGCAATTCCGACAATTATTGGGCTTGTCCCTGTGGCCATCAGAATAATTCCGATGATGATCGGACTTGTCTCGGTGGTCATGGGTGTGATGGTGACGATGATCAGATCAACTCCGGTGATCATTGGCACAAGTCTAGCAGTGACAACGATGCCAATGTATGTCGAAGTTGTGTGAAGAACTTCATACTTTGATTACTACAAATTTTAAGGTAATTAGATTACACTTAATTCAATTATGATACGTAATTTGATTACAAAATGCTGTAATCCCGAGAGGAATGTAATTGGATCACATCCCTTGATTACAACCAACCAAGCATGGCCAAAATGTATTCTATCTTAACCAGTTGTTGTTGCCATTCGACCTTGGATCTTACTGATTAAATCTCATAATGGGGGGCCCAATATTTTCTCTTCTCTTTGGAACCACTAGCAATAAAAAGGGCTAAGGAAGAATTAGAGATAAACACCCAAGCTGCTCTTACTATCCTTTGTCGACCATGCCTCTTTACTGTAGCCCCACTCTCTACCCTTGCAAAAGTGGAGGAGGAGAAGAAATAACAAAGCTTATCTCTTTTTCATTCTCACCTTACATACCAATGAAACTAATCCACCACCACCAACTTAAATTCACGGATCCACTATAGCCCACAGTCGAGCACACTCTCATATGATCAGTTATAGTACTAAATGTCGACGCGTGTCGTCGAAATTTCACCGATACGTGTTTTATTTTCAATTTATCGACACAACTCCGATACGATATCGACATGGAAGTTTTTAAAAATAGATGTGGATTTTTTTTTACTGTGTTTCTACCGATACGATACCGACATACCGACAAGTATCTGTTTTTTAACTTGCTGAAGTCAGATACGAAATCGACATTTAAAATATTAGATTAAACACAGACGATATAATACCAAATGCCACATCATTAATCACATGCACTCCACCAATGTTTGACAATTTAGGTAAATCCAAATTATGATGTGTTGCAATTATTTTTTTCAATAAAACCAACTAAACTCCTAGTTGGAACTTGATGCGCATGTAGCCGACTGTAAGTTTAACCTTACCCAAATCCATGAGGCATGCATTTAGCTGTTTGAACCTTATTGTTGCTCTCTTGAAGAATCTGGTGGTTTTCTTAAGCATTTGGTTAACTTGTGATCTGGTCTCCTTATAGCGCTTGGTTGTTTCCCAGAACACACGACATGTTGGTTTTCAAATAACTTAGTCAACTTAATTAATTAAGTTTAATTAGCTTTAAGTGAAAAATTGAAAGCTCAGAATGTTCACATTTTGGAAAAGCAAACTTTGCCTTACATTGGGATCAGATAATAATAATATTTTCAAAAGATGCGGGAGTTACTTATTTCTTACAGATGCTGATATTACTTGTAATTTGCTTGATGTTGGTTGATTGAACTCTTGGTTGTCTTGTTTTTTGGTTGTATTTTTGGGATTCATCGTTATATGCTTTTTTCTTATTGATTTTGCTAGCACTGATGGGCTTTTTCTACCTTTTTCCCTGTTAAAATATAGACATCCAACCCAAAATTAATAGACAATGAGTAAAGGAGTTCATCTATATGTAAAGACAAGTTCTATTTTTACTTTTTTCCAATGTAGGACTATTCCAACACTCTCCCTTATTTGTAGCCTCTTTTAGGTCCAACAAGTGTTGCTTTCAGACATAGGTGGATGTGCATGGACTTGGGTTCGTTTGGAGGCTTTTTTTTGACTCTGATACCATGTTGAAATATGGATATCCAATTTAAAATCAATTGACAATGAGTTAAGAGGTTCATTTATATATAATTACAAGTCCTATCCTTACTTTTCTCAAGGTGGAACCATTCCAACATTTCCCATATTGTGTAGGGTTTTAATTTGGAATTTTTTTATGCCTATATTTTGGTGCATTTGCGTGGGTCGTAAGGTTTGACTTTATGTTCACACCTTTTGTACGGTAAATTGGTTATTTTAATTTGTTAGATAGATTCTTATATGGATCTTAGTATTATCTATTTATGTGTACTCCTATATACATAAGAGATGACTCTTAGTGTGACACAAGTTAATCTATTATCTCTTTTTCTATCAACATGGTACTAGAGTAAGGTTTTTTTTTTTGTTAAGAAGAGAAAAAAAGAGACTTTGACAGTGTCATTGGTGTTTGTTCTCAACATGATCTAGACTATCGAAACATTTTTTTTACCTTTGTTTATGTATGGACATGTGTTGTCTACCTTTTTGTTTTACCCTTAGATTGTGATTGTGTGTTCGTAAGGTTGATTGTGTTGATTTATTCTCATTTGTCTACATATCTGGTTCGTTTGTACCACTTCTTTGCTGTTGTTTGCTTCAGATCAGATTATGTTTACCATTGTTTTTTGTGATCTATGGTTTCTTCTTTTTTGTCTCGAGATGCCTTAGTGAAGAATTTGAGGAGTACGTTCATTAGATTTAATGGATAGAAATATTTTTTATGGTCTCAAGTCTTTGAGAGCTTTGTTGATGCCCATAGGATGATTTAACATCTTACCCATGAATATACCGACGTTGAGGATGTTGTCTATGAGGATTGGTTTACTAATTATTGTGTAATGATTTGTTGGCTTGTGAATAATATGGATGAAAGTATTTCTAGGGGCATCATTATGCTTAAGTCAATTTAGAAGATTTAGGACACCTTGAAGAACACCTATGGCTAAGAGAAGAATGTTTTCAGGATTTATGATATTTATAAGTAGACTTTTACCTTTTGTCAGACCAACCATTGAGTACTTTGTTACTTCATTAGCTTTCGTGTATTTCTAGATGAGTTGGAGATTTATCATTTTTTTGTGGCTGATATCTTCAAGATGCGAGAGTATCATGAGGAGCGTTGTTGTTGCTTTTTTGTCTAGTCTCAACCTTGAGTTTGGTACATAGATATAGGGATTGATACTTGGTGCTGAGTAAGTTCAATCTCGGTAGTCTACCTTTTCCAGAGTATTGGGGATATTTATCGCTATGCCTGTTGTTGTTTTTGATCGGTCTGCAATGTTGGGAGAAGTTTGGCAAGCTATAGTCAATGTTCTAAATATTGGCTTTGTATTGGACTTCGATAAGTTGAAAAACAGATACATGTCGGTAAAATGTTGATAGAATCATAATAAAAAAATCTACTTTTGTTTAGAAAACTTTCATATCGATATTGTGTCGGAGTCGTGTCAATAAATTGAAAATAAGACACATGTTGGTAAAATTTCGTACTATAGTCAAGGTTTTAAACATTGGGTACGATATTGTTTTGAAAATAGAAAACTTTCATATCGATATTGTGTCCGACTCGCATCGACATTTGGTACTCTAGTCAAGGATCTAAACGTCAGTTTTCTGTCGAACTTCGGTTCGATAAAAATAGGAAATGTGCCGGACTTCGTTGGAAATATTGGTGAAAACACGGTAAATTTACGAAAGTCCATAAAAATGGTAAAAAAACTTAAAATTTTGTTTTGAAACTTTAGGATAAGTTTAAGTAAACATTAATTTACATTTAAGACTACTTACATCAATTTTATAAATATGTATTATATTGAAATACGCTATATGGACTTAATATAAAATTCTGAAGTATAAATAATACGTAAAAATGCTTAATAAATGTTTAAAAATAAAAGTACTAAAGTTACCTTACAAATGCTTAATACTAAAAAGAATGTTTTGGTTCATTAACATCTTGTTGTCCAGCTATGTTGTGGTAATTTGTTGTTGAATTTAGGATTCCTTACACAACATGTAGTTGTTTAGAAACATATGGTTATAATATATTTAGTATTGTGTAATATGATAGTGATATTGTGACATTGATAGCTGAATCAAGAACCTCATTGGTAGATACTGTGGAATGGATACTTATTGAGGCGAGGTTGTTGCTCATATTCTGTTTGTGGTGGTGCATGGTTGAAGATAGAGTTCATATCTCATTCACTTTGTTGACTTGGGACATAGGATGATGAAGTTCTGGTTCACCCACTTCTAGAGGTATAATCTGATTGCTTATAAGAATGATTTGCAAAAAACTATAGTCATAAAGGTTTGTGGGATTATGGATATTCAAATAGTCAAGTGACTTTAATAGACTTTCCTCCAATATGACTACTCCAAGAGTCTGAATGTTGTTTTCATGAGATTTTTTTTATAATGATATGACAAAGGATGAGGTCTTGATGGTTGTTGGGTTCTATGATGTTCATTTTGCGTAGCATGTTTGAATTCATCTTCTCTTGTGAGTAGACTAAGTGATCTTTAACTTTCTTTTTGTAGATTTTTAGTTCCAAGTTGAGTTGCATATCCGTTATCACCGTCTTCATCATTGTCTGATGGTTGTGAGTAATCATTGTATCACTTTCACTAACTAAACCTCGACTTCCGCTACGAGAATAATTCATATATTTTTGAACGTTAATGCTTATTTTAGTAGTAATTCTTGAGTTTGGTCTACCTTGTTCTTGTTCTAGTATTGATTGTCTATTTTCTTACAATTCCTCAAGTATAGGATCCTCATCTTTGCCCTCATTGTATGTATACGTCAAATCAATTAGGTTGAACTGACCCTTATTTTCTCTTTCTTTGATATGTTTCATTCTCGACCTTATGTTATAGTGTACAAACACAAGATGATTTAATATTTGTGTTCTATTTCTTCTTTATTTATGGATAAGATTAAATGTATTTCAAGTTCTTTTACATACTGAAGTTGAGGCAGTTTGAGACAATTTTTATTTCAATTTTTCTCAAATTTGGAGTATCTATTCAACTCAACATCCATCATTTCCTGAAATATGATATTAGATTAGTAGTTTATCACCCATATTATGATATAATGTTATGAAATAAAATAAATAATATTCAAATTTTTACTTGAAGTCATCGAAGTACGATAATGAATCGCTTAAGGATTTCCAAATCTGAACATTTAGTTCCTAAAGTATTTAATTTCATACAAGACTTGTATTTGAATATTCTCGTTTGGCTTGATAGTAAATCAAGACGATTCTTAAGTTCATGATCGTATTGGAACTGCAAGTTTATATAGTATGCTATATTAACAAAGAAAAGTCATTAAGTAACTAATTATATTGTAAGCATAATTATGACAAAAATGAATTTATATATCATACTATTTAACAGCTTCATGCAAAGGATGAAGATGTATGTTGGATCATTTTTCTTTGATAATCCTAAAGTATCCCTTTGAAGATTTGTATACTGTATCTTTTACAATATCTTCCATCGACTTTATTGTCTTGGATAAGATACTTATTGTAGGTTTCTTATCACCATCCATCAAGCAAAGAACCTTAGAAATTAGTTTATTATCTTTCGAGCATCTTCTTAAAAAAGTTGATTATTAATTATAGTGTTTATTCTCCTACTAATTGGAGTATCACTCTCATGATATTTATATCACACTTGTGAATTAAATATATACTTTAGTCTACTTCTTTTATTAATCATTGATTGAAGAGTAATATAATTTGTTGCAAATCGAGTGACTTTAGGTTGAATCAAGTTACCACAACACTCGGGTGGCGTCATAAAAGTCAATAAGTAGGAGTGGTTATAAATGAAGTTTGTTACAACATTTGCTTCTGTAATAGTCTTCTCCACCAATTTTGTTTTTCCAAAGTTCTTAAGTATCAGATTAATACAATGAGCAACACATAGTGTTCGATAGATAGGATACTTGAATATGATTTTTTCATCAGTTTTTTTGAAATTACTGTTATTGTCGATGATAATCTGAATTATATTTGATGGTCGCACTTGCTTAATGACTTTCATAATTTGTCTATAAAAGCATCTATGATCTCTGATAACATTAGAAACATCAATTGACTTTAAAAAAATTGTGTTGTTATTACAGTAAATCATGAAGTTGATGATCTATTTTCTAGTGGTATTTGTTCAATCATCATACATAATAATGATCCCATAGATTTACCATTATCGTTTCATGTTGTCGATGTAATTTTCTAACTTTTCCTTTTTTGATTTGAAATACTTGTTCATTATATCATAATTGATTGGTGTTTTTACTCTCGTATTTTTTCCGACCGCTACACTAAACATATGTTGTAGATATGGTCTCTTTGTAGTATTTGTCGAAATAACGCTGAAAAACATATATTTAGCCACAACTTGATCAATTTTCTCTCTAGCTTTTCCAAACTTGTCTTGATAGTTTTCTAATTTTATTTTTTCAGTTCTACATACTGTTAAATCTAGATTGTTATACCTTTGACTATATGTTTATTGATTTTTGCAATACCTTTACCTTTTTTTTATGCACTGCCACTACCCTTGCTACTTTTACTTCCTTTGATATTTCCAGAACGATGGAATATCTGAATTTACTCTCTATGTCATTATTTATTTCTTGACTCCATTATAGCTCTCCTATACATGTTTCTCTTACCTTGAGTTTGACAATTTAGAGGATATACTGTATCATCATCTGAATCTTGTACGACGATGGGCTCACGTTCTCTTCATCAAACAAAATCTTCTTAAATCTTTTAATTTTTTTTACCTTATCACTTTTTTTGGATTTTGTGGCTTTTAGTAATTTTCTCATTTGATCATGAACGATAGTTGGACATGACTTGTATTTGCTGACATTATTGTATTCGTCAATAAGGTGTTGCTTTAATTTTGTAATTCCTTCACTAATCATTCTCTTTCAATGCAACCATCCTGAATCATTAGATCTAGCAACTCTTTCATTGTCACTTAAATTACTTTGAGATCTATTAGAACTCGATATTGTAGAGATTGAAAAAAATAAATAAATGATATTAATATTATGAAAAGAATACTCATGCATAAAAATTTGTTTCCTTATTTTTTAATTTTTTGTGATTTTAAAAGTTTTTGAGATATTTTATTTAATAATTTGTACATTTAATATTATTTCTGATTTTCTGCAAAATTTATTTCCATTTTTTCACCTTCTTATTATTTCCCACATTTCTTAACTTATTTACGAAATATCTGATTGTTTTTCATAGTTTTCAATATTTTCCTTATTTTTTAATTATTTACAAAACATCCTGAATTTCTTAGTTTTTTAGTTATAAATATTTTACTGATTTTTATTGAACTTATGGATTTTTTACGTTAGACTCTACCTTTTTTAGGTCAAATCTATGTAATATCAAGTTATTAACATTAAAATACAAAAAAAAAATGGAAAAAAATAATTATATACAAAAACCTAAGATCTATGTGTTTTTATGGTTGATCTATTTAATAAACCTAAAATTTATATCAAAACAAAAGATGTACGTGTTAATTTCTAATATCTAAGTGCAATATGTAAATATACATGAAAACCAAAGCAAAATCCAAAAAAAACGCATGGTATTTGCTATAAAATCAAGAGATCTAAGTATATTATCTTTTTACCTTAGGGAAATGAGGGAGGAGAGATGAAATACCACTATAGCAACTGGAGTGTGGGGACTGAGCTCTGAGAAGAGTAGAGAAAAACCTCAAGAGAAAAACCTTGTAGAAGAGTAGAGAACTCGTGTAGAGAAATGAAAAGGAGACTGAGACGTGAGATCTGACCTGAGAACCCATGTAGACTGTATAGAGAAATGTTGAAGAAGAGCAGAAGAATGAGAAATGGAGACTGAGATCTGACCTGTGAAGAAATTTTGTCTGTGTCGTGGTGAGAGGCACTAGTGTCGGTTGACATGTGTTTTGACAGTGTAAAAAAAACCAAGTTTTGGTCGACATGGACAATATGCACATGCCACCGACTCACCCACTGAAATCCAGTAAATGAAGATATACATGTAGATGTCATATCTCCATTTAGCAAATCTGACATGTGTCGGCAAAATTTCACCGACATGTGTCGATGTTAAGAACCATGACTCCTATATGTATAGGAGATAGCCCTTAGTGCAACACTAGTTATTCTATCATCTCTTTTTCTATCAACATAATAAAATTCCTGGCTTACCATAAAATTAATATGGAAGCGGCTGCCTTGACCAACCTGACTCCACTTGATCACATACTTCCTGATTTTAATAAATTCCTGGCTTAGCATAAAAATAACATGGAATCGGCTGCTTGAATCAACTTGATTCCACTTTGGTTACATACTTACTGATTTCAATAAAATTCCAGCATAGCATACAATTAAGGTGGAAGCAGCTACATTAATCAACTTGACTCCACTTGGTTCCACTCTTCCTGATTAAAATTTGTGCTATTGCTCTCTTTGTTTAAGAAAAAAGGGTGCAACACAACTATAATAATTTTCATGATTGGAATTTGGAAACCATAGTGCATTTCATTTGAATGACAACTTTGCCAAGGTCATGTCATTGAGGTCAATTATAAAAATTATTTTAAATGGGAGAAAAAAAGGGTTGATAAATGAATCCCAATTTGTTAAACATTATTTACGAGGTCCTGTTCTATAATTTGGTTTGACCTTGTAGTCCAAATAATTCCATATCGCACCATAGATCAAAAGGAAAGGGGGATTGTTTAGGTGGCCTATATATATAGTTGTCTTTTTAACGATTGTTATTCTTTTTCAACTCCTTGGTTGGATCCATGGGTTCACCTATGTGACTGATGAAAGAACATGAGAATGGGTTACGAAAAAAAAAGGGGGGAAAAGGGGCGAACTTGCAGTATAATTGAAGTTAGCAGTGGATGGATCCAGGAATTGCCTCTCCTTTCTTTTGATTATAGTAAGGAAGAAATTCCACATAGACACTTAGGCAGACGGGTAAGTTTATCTTCCATTAAAGAAAATAATGTATAAGGTTCATTGCTTCTTTAGAATTATAAAATGCATTTAGTGTAGGTTATTTAATTTCATTAATACTTCTGGAATTCTAGGACATATTTAAAGAAAAAAATAAAATACAAACTTGTGGCTACTAATAGTTACCATTTTTTGTTGTGCATGTTCATTGTTTTTCTTTTTATATTATCAGTTAATGTTGTTAAAATTTGCTGTCTAATTGATTGGAATTGGTAAAATGTCAAGCTACTAATTGATGAACTTGATAATAATCACATTATTCTCCTAGACTGAATATCTTTTGAACTTGCAATCATTATGTGTTTCAATCTATTTGTGTTATCAACTATTTTCTTATTATTTTTGTGTGAAGGGAAGTAAAAAGACACTTATAATGTGTGAAATACCAGAAGATAATGTGAAGCAGCTTCTTTCCATTACAGATTCATTGGCAGCATGTGATGTAGCACTTTTTGTCCATGATAGGTACTCTTGCATTTATTCTCATGCATTGCCCATTGTGTTGATGATTTGAAACAAATGTTGGGGAGGTAAAGTAGGTAGAACAAGATACACGTGGCATGCAATAAAAGGGAAAGAAAAGAAGGAGAAGACACCCCAAGGGCATTAAGTGAAAAAATCCTCAATCCATAATCAAGTTGCCACTACTTTCAATAGTGTGCTGAAAAGGCTTCTAATTGCTAATTTGAAATGGACATTGAATCCTAATTAGGAAATGAAGCCTAACCATTGTACATAATGAAATGAAAGTAACATTAATACTGATCTAAATATCAAATTATTTGTTAATAGAGATATCTAATCTTTAATAATTTCCTAATATAGATAAAGTTATCCTACAGGATCCAAATCTTTTTTGTCATACTTGGAGGTTCTCATGTCATTCTTAGTAAAATTATCTTATTTGTGAACATGAGGGAAGCAAAGTAGTAGGAAATATGTTTGAAATAGAATATAGTACAGAAACTTGGATCTAAATGTTAAAACTTTTTTTATGTTAACAAGCATTGGATTTTCTATTTGGTCCCTGTAATCATGTTATATGTTGCGCCTGCAGTTCTGATAAAAATTCATGGAAGAGGACATCAAAGATGTTGTTGGATGTTGCTACCAATGGTGAAAATATTGGCTTCAAAGTTCCTTGTCTGGTTGTTTCTGCAAAGGACGATCTTGACTCTTATCCATTGTCTATACAGAATTCGACAAGGGTAACTCATTTAATGATTTGAAATTTGTATGTAGTTTGTACAGAATTCGACAAAGGTAACTCATTTAATGATTTGAAATTTGTATCTAGTTTGTAAGTTACATACTTACATTTGACTTGTATGTTTGAATCAATATAATGATGTATCACAATCACACTCAACCTCAGGGGAAAACAACAAGACTCCAAATGAGCTTCCAATGAAGAAGAAGAAGAAGAAGAAGAAGAAAGCATTGTTGCTGCTGATTTTCCAATTTTACCCTTTAGTGGCATGCATTCTCTTAGGTAGACATGTGACTTATGTGAATTAGACCCACAAACATATGGCCTTTGACCCAATAATAATATGCTTAACTTATTCTCATGTTCACATTTTTAAGGTGTTGTAAAACATAATAACAAAACAGTAGTTAAATTAGTAAGTTTAAAATAAATTTAACTGTTGAATTGTTAAAGGAAAATAAAATAATTGATAAAAAGGATAAAAGTGATAAACATAAGAAAAAAGAAAATTCCTAAATTAATCACTAAATTCAAAGTAATTTAAGAAACATGAAATTTATTAAGTAATTAGAGATTCTAAAATTTGAAAAAAATAAAAAACTTATAAGTTGTAAACAAAGGATAGAAATCATAAAATCAGAGTAACTGGAAAATGTATAAAAAAGTCCTACATTAATCACTAAAAATCAAAGTAATCAGGGATTATAAATTATTAAAAAGAAAATCATATATATATATATATAACGATTTCATATGCATGATTATGCTTTTAATGAATTTAATCACATGTAATCACATCTTTTTAGTTTTATCATGTGAATTTTATATTTCAAAATGTTTGTTTAGGATATATGGTGCATTTTTAGTATGATACGTGTATCTAAGTAGTTCTAGATGTTTATTATTGTTGACTTTAGCTTATCATAGAGTTTCATATCGAAATTTGAAGTTTGTTGCCTGTTTCCGTGGACTTTTGTATTTTTACCATGTTTCTACTGACATTTCCTCCAATGCTTGACATATTTTTTATTTTTGTTTGATTAAAGTTCAACATGAAACCAATAATGGTGGCATTGGCAACATGAATCAATTCTCTCCAATTAACTTTATTTTTATCTTCCTCTACCTCTTCTGCCTCCCTCAACATTAACTAGTTTCCCATTTCTTACGGTTGTTCCTAAAGATCTTCTTTAAACATGTCCAAACCACCTAAGTTGATTCTCTCTATGTTTATCCTCAATTGATGCTACCTCCACCATATCGCAAATAATTTCATTTCTTAACATATTAAAAAATTCCCACTCGTTCAACTTAACATCTGTTAGAGTTAATTGTAGTACGTGTTATTACTCTTTTAAGTCTAAACAGATTATTAGATATCCATTTATTGGATATCCTTCACCTAGTCTCGATGGTTGTCGGGTTCCGTGATGTTTATCTTGTGTGGCATGTGTGAATCCATCTTCTGTTGTGAATGTGCTGAGTGACATTTGACTTTCTCCTCGTAGGTCTTCAGTTTTAGGAGTTGTATATCCACTATCACCACCTTCATCATCATCTGGTGGTTGTGAGGAATCATTTGTATCACTGTTACCACCTAAGCTTGGAGTTCCACTACAAGAATATTTAGATGAGTTGATGTATTCTTCAATATCAATGTCCATTTCAGTACCAATTCTTGAGTTTGGTCTACTTTGTTCTTCATTTAGTATTAGTTGTTCATTTACTTGCAATCACTCAAGTATAGGATCATCGTCTTCATCCTCATTTTATATATATGTCAAATCAATTGGATCAAAGTGATATTTATCTTCACCCTCTCTGATATGTTTCATTCTCTTATTATAGTGTACACATACAAGATCATTTAATCTTTGAATTTTCAATCTGTTTCTTCTTTTTGTATGGATAAGATTAAATGTACTCCAATTTCTTTCACAACTTGAAGTTAAGGTAGTTTGAGATAAAATCCTTATTTCAATTTTTCTCAAATTTGGAGCATCTGTTCCATTTAACATTCATCATTCACTTGAAATATTATATTAGATTATTAGTTTATTGCCCAAATTATGATGTAATATTATGAAATAAAAGAAATACTATATAAATCCTTACTTGGAGGCATCAAAGCACGACTACGAATCACCTGAGGATCTCCAAATCCGAACATTTAATTCTTAAAGTATTTAATGTCATTCAATGCTTCTATTTGAATGTTTACATTTGGCTCTAATCTCTTTATCTCAGTACGATTCCCAAGATCCTGATCGTATTGGAATCGATTCAGATACTATGCTACATTGATAAAGAAAAGTTATTAAGCAACTAATTGTAATGTAAATCTAATTATGAGTTATGACTAATATGAATCTATATATCAAACTATTTACCAGTTTCATGTAAAGGACGAAGAAGCATGTTGGACCATCTTTCTTTGATAATCTTCAAGTATTCCTTTGAACTTCTGTATGTAGCATCTTTCACAGCATCTTTCATCAACTTCATTGTCTTATATAAGAAACCCATTGTAGGTTTTTTATCACCATCCATTAAAGGAAGGACCTTTAAAACTGAATTCATTATGTTCACTACCTTTCAAACATCCTCTTAAAAAGACTGGTTATTAATTATAGAATTTATTTTTCTATTAATTAGGGTATCACTCTCATTATATTGATACCAGATTTATCAATTAAACATGTACTTTAGTTCATTCCTTTTATCAATTATTGACAAGAGAAAAATGTAATTTGTTGCAAATCGAGTAACTCTAGGTCGAATAAGTCATCACCACAACACTCGGGTGACCTCATAAAGGCTAATAGGTAGGAGTGATTGTAAATAAATTTTGTTACAACCTTTGCTTCTCTAACGGTCTTCTGCACTAACGTTGTTCTAGTAAAGTCCTTGAGTATCAAATCAATATACTGAGCAGCACATGGTGTCCAATAGATAGGATACTTGGATAGATTTTTTTACTGATTTTTTTAAAATTATTGCCATTATCGGTCACAATCTGAGCCACATTTGATGGTTTCACTTGCTTAATGACTTCCATTATTTGCTTATAGAGATATCTATGATCTAACATCAGGAGCATCAATGAACTTTACAAAAGTTGTGTGGCCATCACAGTAGACCATGAAGTTCATAATTTATTTCCGGGTAGTGCTTGTCGAACAATCACACATAATAGTGATCCAATAACTTGGCTATTGTCGTTTTAAGCTGTCAATGTAGCTTTCTAATTTTTTTATTTTTGATTTAAGATACTTATTCATTATATCATATTGTCGTTTTAAGCTGTTAAGCTTTCTACATGTTATAGATATGGTCCCTTTGTAATATTTGTTGGAATAATATTGAAAAACATTTATTTGGCCACAGTTTGACCAACTTTCTCCTTGACATTTTCAAACATGCTTTTGATAGTCTTCTGCTTCGACTTTTCAGTTCTACATGTTGCTGAATCTGAACTATCGTACCTTTGACTGTATGTTCTAAACATTCCTACAATGTCTTTACCTTTTTCTTTCTATGCACTGCCACTGCCACTTCCACTTTCCTTGACACTTCCAGTACGATGGAATCTCTGAATTTATTCTATGCAGTTCTTCATTTCTTGACTCTATTGTAGTTCTCCTATACATGTCTCTCTCGTCTTGAATTTGACAATCTGGAGGATACACTTTATCATCTTCTGAATCTGGTACAACAATGGACTCATGTTCCCTTTCATCAGACAAAATCTTCTTAAATCTTTCATCTTTTTTTGCTTTATCATTTTTCTTAGATTTTGTGCCATTTAGTAACTTTTTCATCTGTACATGAACGACTGTTAGGCATAACTTGCACCTACTGACATTACTGTATCCACCAACAAGATGTTTCAATCTTGTAATACTCCCATTCATCATTTTCTTCCCACATTTCTTGCATTCTGTTTTATGTCTGTTGTTTTTGACAGCATATTCATGCAACCATCTTAGATCGGACCTAGCAAATCTCTCATCATTGCTACTTCCATCATGTTGTGATCCCTCAGAACTCGACATAATGAATTCTGAAAATAAAATGTTAATTGAATTTAATTATATGAAAAAAATGAAGAAATAAAAATATTCTATACAAAAACCTAAGATCTATGTATTTTTATTGTAGATCTAATTGGAAACTACAGAAAAAACAAAAAAAAAGCTCCTTATTTGCTATAAAATCAAATAAATACGCAATATTCTTGAAAAATCCTTGAAGATGAGTTTAACGAGTTTATGAAGACTGAAAACAAAAAGTTAAATAAGTTTAATTATATGAAAAAAGATACTCATGCATGTAAAATATGTTTCCTTAATTTTTAAAATTTCTTTGATTTTTACAATTTTTTGAGATATTTTATATAATAAGTTATACATTTAATATTATTTCTGATTTTCTGTAAAATTTCGAAATATTTCTGTTTTCTATCTTTATTAGGTTTTTTTTTTAGATTTATTGATTTTCTGATTTTTTACCTTTATTAGGTTAAAATATGATTTTCTAATTTTTTTTAACCTTTATTTATCAAATATGTTACTGATAAATAAAAACAATGTAGAAATAAAAATATTTTTTACAAAACCGTAAGATCTATGTATTTTTATGGTATCTAATTGAAAACTGAAGCAGAAACAAAAAAAAAGCTCCTTATTTGCTGTAAAATCAAATAAATAAGCAAAATCCTTGAAAAACCTTTGAATAAACCTTAAAAAACCACGAAGATGAGTAGAGATCTATTTACCCATGAAGTACTCATGAAAAAGCCTCGAAGAACCCTTGAAAATCCATGAAACGTGGGAGGGAAGATGAAAAGAGGGAGGAAATCCATACCTTCAAGGTATCCTTGAAGAATTTTCTCAAAAATCTTTGAAGAACGTAAGAAGAGAAGGAAGCATTAGTCGGTTCTACCGTGTAAGAAGACAATAGTATCTAGGAAGAGAAGAAAATTGTAATATCTAGGAAAATCACCCGTGTCAGCAGCAATTATTGGGCGTGTCGACGATACTCGTTGGCATAGCTTGAAAAACTCAATGTGTCGGTCGACACGGTCGATATGTGTCGACTCGGCATCGACACGGACCTGAGGCACAGTTACTCAGGAAATACCTTAAGATGTCGTAACCCCATTTTAAGATTCCAACACATGTCGGCGGAATGTCAGCGACACGGACCGATGTTTGGAACACTGCATTGAACACATTTTATTTGCTTTTTTTTCCCTTTTTATTTTACCTTGAATTGTGCTTCAAGTGATGAAAACAATAGCTATTCTACTGTAGAAGATGAAGAATAGATGGGGAAAGAGAAGAGATAAGCAGCAGGTTGACATCTTAGGGTGTATCGCTGCCTAATTATGCCCGTGTCGGATGAAATGGGTTGGGGCTATGTTGAAAACTTTGTGTGTCGGACGACTCGGTCGACATGAGTCGACTCGACACCGGTACTCCTCTGAAATTAAGTAAACTATGAAATAACTTTATTGTGTCCCTGATTTGAATTTCCGACTCGTGTCAGCGAAATGTCGTCGACACGGTCTGATGTTTGGTACCATGTTCTATATCGACACGTGGAAAACACTATGGACACTGGACAACTCTGGAGGTAGCTCCAACTTTTATGCCACCTCGCTAACTCTCCTAATGATCTGATATGGGTCGATGTAGCGAGGGCTTAACTTACCTCTCTTGCCGAATCTTGTTACATTTTAAGGAAGGCAAAGTCTCCTATCTCGAACTCTAAAGGCCTACGTTTTCGGTCTGCATAATTCTTTTGTCTGCTCTGTGTAGCTAGCAATTTTCTTTTAATGAGCTCCACTTTATCCTCATACTGGTGCACGATTTCTGGTCCCACTAGCTGTCACTGGCCTACCGTGCTCTAACAGGTGGGTGTTCAACATGATCTTCCATATAATGTCTCGTACGGAGCCATCCTAATACTTGAGTTATAACTGTTGTTGTAGACGAACTCTATAAGCGGTAAGTGGTCTTCCCAACTACTTCGAAAACCTAGGGCATAGGCTTGCAGCATATTTTCCATGGTTTGAATCGTTCTTTCGGTTTGATCATCTGTTTGGGGATGAAAGGCAGTGCTGAAGTTTGATATTGTCTCGAATTCTTCCTGTGGAGTTCCCCAAAATCTGGATGTAAACATATTATCTCTGTCAGACATGATCGATATTGGGACCCCATGTAGTTTGACGATCTCTGCCATATATAATTCTGCCAGCTGTGGCAAGGAAAATTTCACTCTCATTGGTAGAAAGTGTGCTAACTTGATGAGTCGGTCGACGATTATACATATTGTATCATTCTTTCTTTTAGTCTTGGACGATCCTGTGAGAAAGTCCATCGACATGTGCTCCTACTTTCAGACTAGGATATTCAAAGATTGCAAGGTTCCTCTGGGTTTCTAATGTTCTATTTTCTCTATTTGGCAAGTTGCATACTTCACCACGAACTCTGCAATTTCTCTTTTCATCCCAGGCAACAAAAAATTTCTCTTTAAATCTCTATACATCTTGGTGGTCCCTGGAACGGTGTATCTGGTACGGTGGGCCTTATTCAATCGACTTTTCTATACTTATTTTATGTAAGGCACGTATAGCCGTAGATCATACCTTAACCCATCTCTACACCATCTGAGAAATGGAGTGCCTTTCCTACCTTGATCTTTTGCCAAGTGTCCCTCACAAAGGGATCAAACTACTAGGCCACTACAATGGCTTTAACCTTTTTTAGGCGAAAAGCTTAGTTCACCAGCACTGTCTTCACAGCTTCCTGCGACTGCCTCAGTAGTCTACATTCTACCAACCCTTCCATTATGTGCCACTTTCTCATCATTAGGCTGGTCATGACACGAGTGCGCCTACTCAATGCATCTGTGACCACATTTGCTTTGTCCGGGTGGTATGACAGGCTGAAATCGTAATCTTTAATGTATTCTACCTATCTTCTCTGTCTCAGGTTGAAGTCTTTCTGTGTAAAAATATACTTTAAGCTTTTGTGATCTGTCAAAACTTCAAATTACTCATCATACACGTTGTGTCTCCACATCTTCAAAGCGAACACTACAACATCAATTTCTAAGTCGTGGGTAGGATAATTTTTCTCGTGATCCTTTAGCTGTCAGGATGCATATGTTACTACTTTTCCATGCTGCATCAGTACGCAACCCAACCTGGTCCCGTAGGCATTACTATACACTGCGAAATCAACACTACCAGATGGCAATGCTAGAACTGGGACTGTGACTAGACGATCCTTTAGCCCGTTGAAGCTCTCCTTATATTGCTCGTCTCAAGCAAACAAAGTCCCTTCTGAGTCAATCTGGTCAACGAGACTGCAATTTTAGAGAAATCTTGGGTAAATCATCGGTAATAGCCTGTCAACCCGAGGAAATTTTTGATCTCTGTCACTGTTCTCGGTCTGGTCTAACTAACAACTGCTTCTACTTTGACTGGATCTACCATAATGCCTTCTCCTGAATTAATATGTCTATGGAAAACTACCTTTGTCAGTCAGAACTCGCACTTAGAGAACTTATCGTATAACTAATGCTACCACAGTGTCTCCAGTACAGCTCTCAAATGCATCTGATGGGTTTCTACATATGGAGAATATATCAATACGTCATGTACAAAAATGACGACGAATTGGTCCTAATAAGGCCTAAACACTCTGTTCATCATGTCTATGAAAGCTGTTGTTGTATTTATCAGTCTAAACGACATGACTAGGAACTCATAGTGTCTATACCATGTTCTGAAGGCCGTCTTGTGCGCATCTGTCTCTCGGATTCTGAATTGATGGAATCTTGATCGCAAATCTATCTTGGAGATGACTGATGTTTCTTGCAGTTGATCAAATAAATTATCAATCCTGAATAGCGGATACTTACTCTTGATGGTGATCTGATTCAACATCCTTCTTTTTGATGAATAACATCAGTGCTCCCCTGGACGATACAATTGGATGGATAAATCCCTTATCCAATGGTTTTTGCAGTTGGCTTCGGAGTTCTCTTAAATTCGTTAGTGTCATTCTATACATGGCCTTCGAGATTGGACCTGATTTCGACACCAAATCAATTATGAGCTTCACTTCTCTGTGTGGCGGCATCCCTGGTAATTCCTTTGTAAATACGTCCGGATACTCTGCAACAACTGGGATGTCTTGTACTCCAAATATTGGTGAGGAGGATACCATCACGTTGGCCAAATACCTCATACATCCTTTTGTTAGATGGTGGTTCGCTTTGATTGTCGAGATTATCTTCTTAGGCTTTTCCGGTCTTACTCCTTGTATCATACACCACCTCTGACCTGGACATTTTGCTAATATCCTTCTCTTCACACAATCTATCATCGCTGAGTGTTGTGTTATCTAGTTCATACCTAGGATAATGTCGTACTCTTGTATCTTCATTAGAATCAGACTGGTTTGAAAGTCCTTGTCTTCTAGTGAATATGGACTGATCTGAAATACCTTTACGCTAGACTATGTTCTCCTAATGGAGTTACTGCATCCAGCTGGAAAGCTAGCTTAGTAGGTCTGTTTTCAACTTCGACTGCAAATTACTCAGATATAAATGAAAATGAACTGCCTAAGTCAAATCAAACTTGGACCATTCGATCAACTACAACAAAGGATCCTAACATTCATACACAACACAACCACATACATTATTATAGATCGTAATGCTAATTATACAAGGGTCATAGTACATCATTATTGCACATATCTATATTAACTCTTACTGTTCCTTACCATTTATGACGTTCCTTGAGGGACCTGCATCTGGAGCAAAGATGGAGAAAACTTTTCCCTTGGTAGGCTATCATTGCTCATCTCCGGTTGTCTTCTGATATTCTAGGTAGCTCTTCTGGAAGTGTCTGGTTTTACCATTGTTGTAGCACGTTTCCCCATTTATCCCTTACTACCTGAATCTGTACTGTGCTGTTGTATGCTCCATCCTTTTACAGATATTGTAGGGTCTCCTTCCTGTACCACTGGTGGATCCAGTCTGATTAGGTCCAGTATTACTCTTCCCAGCATTGTTGCACCCTTCTATAGCAGCCTCAGAGTGCACCTTTCTCTTCTTTTCGGAGCTTCCAAAACTTGCGAAACTGGGTGTACTAGAAGCAGAAGATCGTGGAGTGTATCTCTTCCTTTTTCCTCTAGGAAACTCTTCCTGAAATAATCGACGCTCATCCTCGTAGCAAGTTGCTAGTTCCACTGCGTAGGTCAGTGTTTGGCACCGAAACCCGAGAACTCTTGCTCTAAGTGCTGGATTCAGCCTCTCAATGAACTTTTTGGCTCAACCCTTCTTGGTGGTAATGATTTGGGAGAACTGCTTCAGTCGGTGGAAAGCGGTTTCATACTCTGCCTTCAACTAAAGTTCTTATCTAGCTTGTCTTTTTCATGTTCGGGAAAGACTTATAGAATACTTTCGAAACTCTTCCCAGGTGATCATAGCAGGTCCTAGTTGGAGAACTTGGTGCGGCATGTAGACCTCCACCACTGGTCGACATCACTTCTGAGCTGGAATGTGGTTAACCGTACCTATTTCTCTACTGGGCACACCGTGCCTTCTAATATCTTTTTCACCTCTTGGAGTCATGCCTCACATTCCTTTGGTTGACTGTGTTTGTCCAAGGTTTGCGCTTCTAACTGGCGGAACTGTTTGATCCACGGGTCGCCTTTGGCCTCATCTTTGTGGTCACCTCTAATGGACTGGATGGGTCCCCACATCATCTCTCCTAGCTCATGTCTCATGTCCCGCTAGGTGTCTCTGTCCTGATCAACGTTAGGTCCTGAAGCTGAGTTCTTGCCGCGGCCTCGGTTCCTCCGCATAATGCTGCTAGCACGAAGCACAAATACAAGTTAGGTGCAACTCTCTCTCTCTCTTGTAGTCTTATGAAGCCAATTACTCGGACACTACTAAGTCAGTACACTTAGTGTAATCTAGTGCTCAGATACCACTCTGTAATAACTCCAAACCGGACACTACAAAAATTAAACTACTATACTAGGGTTAATGCATTAATAAAAGAAATTTAACTGCAACTACCCAGAACTTGTGTGTGCGGCTAGTGGCTCCTGTCTTCGAACATCGAACTAGACTGTAACCCAATTGAGCACATACAAACAAAACGAGGTAATAATATGCGTGAGTGACTTCTACGTCACCCAGTACGTGTCCAAGAAAACATTACAGAAAACTCTTATAACTTATTCCTAGATTTCGAAAACTTTCTTAAGCTTTTCTGGAAATTTGTCTAAAAAAATTCCAATCTGGATTCCCACTGGGACCAAAAACTCTGAACAAATTTCTTATTAAAATTTTGCAAATTCTTTTCAAGAAGACTTAGTAAATCATACTTTTTAAAAAGCTTTCTTTTTGTTCCAAAACTCATGCATTAATCTAATGTATTTCTGGAAAATATTGTTGGGACTAGACTCCAACCTAAAAACTAAATCTCGAATCTGACTAATAGAATTCTTGGCTGGACTAATCCTAAAACTTTGATCTCATTTTAGATAGAATTTGATTAAAATCGAAAAACCAAAATACAGTTCGATTCTAGCTTAAATTTAATTTGTGAATTTCAAATCTGAAAATTCTTTTCTTTTCTGGTGTCATCTTAATCAGGGGTGACCTGACTACAAATGGAGGGAGAGGCATTATGTAACGTCCTGATTCCGGACACGTTACCAAAACACAGTATCACAAGCATAATTACACAAAATTACAGAACAACTAGAACTGTAATTAAGGCTCACCTCTAGGATCTCGATGTGCGACTAGAAGCTCCAATTCCTGCACCGGAACCTGGCTGCACGCGGTTTGCACCTGAAAACCAAAAGCACGCGTGAGTGACATCTAAGTCACCCAGTACACGCTCCCAAAACACACAACCACCAAGAAAACTTGACAAAACCAAAAGAAACTTATTTCCTATCATTTGTAAAACTTGGTTTTCTCCTTTGAAAATCATTTTCTTTATTAAATAATCACTTGGGAATTAAATCCCAAAACCAAACTATTTTCTGACTTAAACATTTGGAAATTCGTTCCAAAACTCCTTTTCTTTCAAAACATTCCTTTCAAAATCCTTTTGGAATACATTTTCCTTTTCTAAAACAATTCCATTTTTCAATATTGTGGATACTTCCCAAAACACACTCTCAAAATACACATTTTAATCAGATCCAACCTAAAACACACTGTCCCATTGGGATCAAAATCAAAACACAAATACTGACTGACAACTGGTTAAAACATCATCATTTCTCTTCAGGATTCTAGGACCATTTCACAAGTCCAATCCTGACCACACACACACATTTCACTTACTAATTTCCACTTTTATTATTGTTGTTACCTTGATCAGGGGTAACCTGACATACAAGCAGTAGGTGAGGACATCCTTCCCCAACCATCCTGCACTGCCGCGATGGGATTCCCCGTGCGGGATGCCACCGCCCCAGCCAAGAAGCTTCACAATTCCTGTTCCTCACAGGAGCACGGAGATATGTCTCTAGAAACGTCCCAGTCGGTGACCCGAACAACTAGGTCTAAAGACCCAGGCTCAGTCTACACCGCTTCGAGCTCGGTGACCGGAACAAGTAGGTACAACTACCAAGGCTCAGCCTACACCGGCAGTGACCCGAACAACTAGGTCTAAAGGCCCAGGCTCAGCCTACACTGCTACAAGGAGCTCGGTGACCCAAACAACTACGTCCAAAGGCCCAGGCTCAGCCTACATCGGCTCAAAGCTCGGAACAACAATTTTTTCACAACACATTATTAGTGTTCCAAAACTCTTTCCAGTTTTCCAAAAACATTTTCCATTTTATTCTTTTGTAGGGTCAAAACCCAAAACCACATCCAAATCCATTGTTTGGGTTACCACATGCCTCCATGTCATTACACGGGACAAACACCAATCACATGCATCCATCATGCCAAAACAACTATTTAATATCATTAAAAAGTACATTAAAACCTTTAAAAGTCTGGGCAAAATCGACATACCGAAATTTCAGTTCGGTAAACCGAAATTCCCTCTTTCGGTATATCGAACATTTTCGGTATGTCGAAACACCGTGTTTCGGTTGACCGGAAGATTCTGGTCTTCCGAAACCCCACATCTGGTCTAATCTGCTAGAATTTCGGCATACCGAATTTTCGCAGACAGGCACACCCTTTGTTCCAGGCAATGAAAAATCGCCCCAAGTGGGAGTCCCAACCGGACCCTCCAAACCAACACCATAAATTCACATAAAAACATAAGGTGTAGACCCTCAAGTCTACTACAAAACCCCTCAAACCAAACAAGATTTCATCAACCACACAGGAAGATATAAATTCGCAAAGGAATCATGCTCAGAAATAAATCTTAAAACATTTAAGGCAAAAACTTCACAAAACTCCCAAAATCCGTACAAACTAGCATGATCCTTACACAAATGCATCATAAAACTCATTTCCAATTATATTATGATTTTCTACAATTTTTCATGCATTTAACACGATTTTCATGCATTTAACCTACTGTTAACCAAAAACAGAACGGAAGGTGGAGAAGGATCGCGTACCTGTCTCAGGCCACAGGCGACCCTTACCACACTCCGGCAAGCCTCCACAAGCTCCGGCGGACGCACGGACGGCTCACCACCTCCCCTCACTCGCGCGCCTCAGCTCCCTTTCTTCTCTTCCTTTTCCTTTCTCGCTGCACACCTCCTCTGCTCTGCCCACTGCCTCCCTCTCTTATCTCCGCCACCATCCACATGGCGCCGGCCATCCATCCCGTCGGACGAGATGGGGAGGCACGGGTGGAAGAAGAGGAAGACAAGATTAGTGGTCGAAGGCGTGGCTTGCGAGAGAAAGATGAAAAAGAAGAAGAAAAGAAAAGAGTAAAGAATAGCACGTAAATCGAGACAACTGTGCATCCTCGAATCGGACTCCACATGGGTCCCAAGTCACAGGCAGATGCACAGAAAGTCAACCACAACTACACACAGCCAAGAAACAACAGATTATCCATTAATAAACCATTAAACACAATATTGCAAATAATTACATGGTTTATAATAAAAATGGATAATCAGGCCTAGATGTTACACATTAACCCCAACTTCCTACACTGCCACGGTGAAAGTTCCTATGTTGGGCGTTCTACCATTTACCTCGGCCAATAGGCTGCACTCTTAGCCTTTTTAGGCCTTTTTGAGCCAACAGGCTCTCTCTTTATTCTCTGTGCGCGGAGATGTGTTTTCCAACGTCCCTTTCTATCTAGGTGTTTGAGCTTATGGTTATCTTATCCAGTCCATTGAACACCTTCTTTGGGCACCCAAACTTTCTAACAAGGGCCAACTCTAAAGAAAACTTATTTTGAAACATGCATCTTTTCTTTGAAATTTCTTTTTCTTAAAAACTCTTTCTGTTACGGAAATCTGTTCGTAAAGTCGTTCCTTTATTCGAAGATATCTATATAAAGTTTTGTTTAAACATCATACCAAAACATCTCAAATAGGTATAAGAATCCATGTATAAAACATCTTCATTAGAAACTATCTTATATTGTTGTGGAGCCTTGTTTGGCATACTAGACCAGATTGGCAGATCGAAATGGGTCCAGGTGCCCAGATTGGTCGATCGGACTTTCAGATCGGTCGTTCGAATTTTTCCGATTCGGTCGATCGAATCATTTCGGTCGATCGAAATCCCTTGAAACGGAAGATCAAAACATTTCGGTCTATTGAAATAAGACTCTGAATTGAAAATGGATAGAAGAACGACATACCGATTTTATTCAATATACTGAATTCTCCGTTTTCAGCACGTTTCTCCCTAGACCCTACTCACTTGTTTGTCGGAAATGGGACTTCCGACGGATTCCCTTCTGATGAACCATAAATTTTACATAAAACATATGTTCTAGCATGCTAACTCTTCTTTTATTTGGGACAAGTTTCATTAAAAATCATAATATATATCTCGAGATACGAAAATCACATGTTCGAAGACTCATTCAAAAACACTGTAGCATGCTTCTCAAAAATCAACATAAATTCATCACAATTCATGAAAAAATCTCCAGAATTCCGTACGTTCATCATCTAACTCAAATATATCAATTTTCATGTATTTTATTCTAATTCATGGCATAATTTCAAGATGATGGCCTAAAATATAAAAGTGGAATTGAAAGAGACACATACACAGAGACGATCTCCGGCATTCCTTCCTCTCTGGTGACTTA
Source organism: Posidonia australis (assembly GCA_024699735.1). NCBI lineage: Eukaryota > Viridiplantae > Streptophyta > Magnoliopsida > Alismatales > Posidoniaceae > Posidonia > Posidonia australis. The sequence goes on from JAMKQA010029502.1 coordinate 25,554, forward strand.
CTTTCTTCCTCTCGGTACTCCTTCTGCTTCCAGGATCTTCAGCGGTCCTCTTCCACCACAGGCGACCACCACCTCTCTCTCCCTCTCTCTTTTTCTTCTTTGGTTTGCCTCCAAATCTTCCTCTTTCTTGCTCTCTTCCTTCCTTTTCAACCTTCGCCGCTCCTCCCTTAATTGTTCGTCACTCCCCCTTGACTTTCATCGTCCACGGCACCACGAAGATCTCGACGAATCAGCGAGCGTCTTGGAGGAAAGTTGCGGAGTACTGTGGTGAGCACAGTAGAAGGCGATGGAGGTTGTGTGGGTTGCTGTGTTGAGTTGACTCGACTGCCAATCGGGCCCCACACGGTTCCACACATACACATGTGGCACACATAACACACGTGACACACTGGGGTCCAAATTACCACATAGTAGGGGAAATATTAGAGGTATTACTTAAGAGAGGGTTCAACACTAATATCACATTATTAAGTTAATTACCCATATTATATTACTTAATTACATTCATTCTGGATAATCTAGGTACAAATATTACATTATGTATATGTCACATTTTTCAAGTCAGAGTCATACTACAGCGTCTCACCACCATCCAGTGTCTGTTTCCATTTCTTCCGTTGTTGAGTTATTGGTTACAAACATTCAGGAAGAACCACCTTTACCACCAGTAGTTACTCGTCCCTTGCAGGTGTATTAGTGACGGCAGCATACTCCAATGTTTTCTACCATTTGACCATCCTTCTCTGCAGATGCAAATCCGTCCACCAATTCCTCAAACCTACTTATTGTTCTTTGAAAAGATATCCGGTCCTGTACTACCCATCCTATTTCTTACTTTGTCTCCTATGATACTCTTCACTCTCGTTTTCGGAGCTTTGCTGTGTCCATTGTTTCTCAGTCCATCTCCAGGCCTTATCAGGAAGCACAATGGATGAGGAGATAGCTGCACTCACTAATCGTGGTACGTGGGAGTTAGTGACCCGTACTGTTGGGATTACAGTGGTCACTTGTAAATGGATCTATATTATTAAGTACACAGTAGATGACAGCATTGACAGATATAAAGTCAGGTTGGTCGTTGGAGGTTTCATTCAAATTTATGGGATTAATTACGAGAAGACTTTCTCTGCAGTTGCTCGTCTCAACAACATTAGAGTCCTTTTTGTCTTGCTCTCAATCATTCATGGGAACTGCGTCAATTGGCTGTCAAAAATGTATTCCTATATGGAGATTTGATTGAGTCTGTTTTGATGGAGTAACTTCTAGGGTACGTTGCTTAGTAAGAAGATCGTATGTGCAAACACAAAAAGACAATCTTTGGTATGAAGTAAATCTCTAGAGCATGGTTTGAGAAATTTAGTCAGGTGGTGCTTGTTGGTGATTTTCAGAGGTGTGCAGTGGACCATTCAGTATTCTATAGGGGTAAAGGCAATGGATGTGCTATCTTAGCTATTTATGTGGATGACATATTGGTTACAGGTAGTGATGTGTAGGGCATTGTAGAGATAAAAAGTCATCTTCATAGTCACTTTGTGACAAATGTTATGGGGAAGTCTCGTTACTTTCTTGGGATTGAATTTACCTATGGACATGGTAAGATGGCACTATCACAGAAGATGTACGTATTGGATTTCTTATAAGAGACGAGTCTTTTGCGATACAAGCCAGAGAGCTCTCTTATTGCGCAAGCACTTGCCTTTTAGGATAGTAGTTCAGAGCTGTTAGAGGATCCTAGTTAGTACATAAAATTGATTGGGAAGTTGATCTATCTGACTGTGACCTGCCCTGATATTTCATATGCAGTCAGCCTTCTGAACCGGTTCATACATGAGCCTAGGAGAGTACACCAAATAAGAGCTCTTCGGGTTCTATTTTATGTGAAAGGGGCTCCAGGGAAAGGTATAGTTTACAGGAAGAATGGCCACACTAGAATTGTGACATACTCGAATTCAGGATATGCAGGTGATAGAGGAGACAAAAAATCTACATCTGGTTTCTGCACTTATGTGAGAGACAATCTGTTCACCTAACGCAGCAAAAAGTAAAACGTAGCGTCAAGGTCCAATGCAAAGGCAGAATACAGATTCATGGCTTAGACAATATGTGAGATGGTGTGGGTGAAGTCATTGTTAGAGTAGCTTGGTTTTAGTGTTAAGGTGCCTATGTCCATGAGATGTGATAATCAAGTTGCTATTTTTATTACAAACAATCATATCTTTCATGAAAGAATAAAGTACATCGAGGTTGACTGTCATTTTGTGAAGTACTTGGTCATAAGAGGAGTCATCTCTATTCCTTACACAGTCTTCAGAATAGTTAACAGATATATTCATAAAGGACCTTAGTGTGGGGTTGTTTGAGTCTCTATGTGACAAGTTGAGCATGACTGATATATATGTTCCAACTTGATGAGGAGTGTTAGAGTTAATTGTAGTATGTGTTATTGTTCTTTTTAGTCTAAACAGGTTATTTGATATCCATTTATTACGAGGATATTTAATCTTCCTATGAATATGTAATCTCACATGTTCAATAGAATTTGTTTTCTTTTCTCCCAACTCTCTTCACAACATCCTTATTTTAGCTACATGTACCTTTTGAACTTGTTCTTTTTTGACCGCCGGACACTTTGTACCACAAAGCTTAGCAGGTAATGTAGATGTCTTATAAATTTGTTCTTTTAACTTGATAGCCGCCTTTTAATTTTATATTGAAATTTCTGTTTTATATCTTTGTCCAAGTAGTTTTTTAATATAGTTTTTGATCCTGGTTTTGACATCCACACCTTGCTTTTGTCCAAACAGGTTTTATTATTGGTAAGAACTACAGTTTAAATTTCTCTCATCTTCTGTACAGATGTATGAACTTTTCATTTAGATATACAGTTAAGTTTTTATTCTTCAAAAGTTGGTTTAGGTTGTTATCAGCCCCACCTGGACTTGCTATTCCTTGATCCAGGGATCAGATAAGATGTTAGATGTTGATATTGCTGTCTGTGAATTTGTTAGGGCCTTTCCAATTGTTTCCTTAGTTTCTTTTTAGTCAAGCTCCAAATGTTCTCATTTGTTTGGTCTACCACTACTTTCATCTTTGTATCTCATTCCTGATCTTGATACTCTTGTTTTGAGGAAGGATATAATCATATGAAGTTGATAATCTTGCTTTCTAGACTATTCCTACTGTTTCAGACTTAGTTATGTTGGTGTTCTTGCAGATCAGCCAATTTATGGGTATAGAAAAGCCAATATCTATCAGTGCGAAATCAAGAAATTTTAATAATTTGTTCCAAAGGATTGTGAATGCTGCCCAACATCCTCATCTTAGCCTTCCTGAAACTGCTGCTGGGAGACACAGGAAGCAATATCGTCAAGCTGTTAATCATTCTCTGATGTTTGTTTCAGGTACTAGCTTTCCAGCTTGGCATTAATTATATTTCTAATTCAAAAGCTGAGAAGTTGAAATCATATGAATATCAAATCAGATTAGAATCCTGCAATGTAAATTTGGAAGCAAAAGAACATTAATGCTTGGTTTATTGAAATGCTAAAGGAACAAATTTTCCATACCATTTCAAACTATGGCAATTTGTATATTGATTCATGCATTTCAGGAAAATACAATGCATGTCAAAATTTTCTTTCTTGTTAAATGAATCATTTAATAAAAATTTCTAAACATTGGTTGAAAATGTTTCTTGTTGTGCCATGCCTTTTGACCGGAGAATACATGAGTTACAATGTGTTGGAGTCTCTGCTAGAATTTATTTGAGGATATTGTATAGGTTCCTACATAATTTCAGTTCTTTCATATTTTATCCATTTACATTTTCCAACATTTCATTTCTAAAACATTTCTTTATTATTCTCTAAAGCAGTTCTTTCACCTAGTAGTATTTTTTCCCATTGATCTACAATGTATATGGAATTTGGTAATGCCAATATATGTGCTGTGTACTCATGAAGCAATTAAAGCAGTTTTTCTTTGGAGTCTAGAAAAATTTTAATCCTATAGCAAGCTTCAGAAGATTAACCAATTTTGGATTCATCCCTCAGGGAAAAACATGGGAAACAAGTTCATAATTTAAAAGTTAATCCTATAGCAAGCTTCATGAAATTAAAAATTTTAGTGGCATTTTAGAGTAGTTGGGTTAGTAGATATCCATTTGTTCTAATAGGGTATTTGCTATCATTGTATATTTGTGTAACTATTCATTAGCAATAATATAGATCCCTTTTATCTCTAAAATAACATGGTACCAAAGTTGAGGAAAAAATCCTAAGTTTCTCCCTCCCCTCTACCCACCGTCGGCCTCTTTCCCTACCCCGCTAGACTTCAGTCGTCGTTGGTCAGCACAGCACCTCCGACCAACACCTCCACCCCCTTGTTGGACTTCAGTTGGCCTTCTAGGTCGCCGTTCAAGACAGAGCCGTCGGCCACCGCTCATCTTGCCCTAGCCAACCGTTTGTCGACATCCAGGCTATCACCTGCCCCCCTTTCCGGCCTGCTTGTCGTCTGTCGGCCCCTCCACAGCCTCTTATCCGCCGTCAACCCTTCCACAGCCTCCTGTCCGCCTGTCGACCCTTCCCTAGCCTTCCCGTCGGCAGTTAGGGGCTCTTTGATGCATGTTAGGCCGTCGGTGAGTCCCTCTGTCCCTCCTTGCTTGTCGTAGGAGCAGTCCAGCCCTTTCCTTCTGGCAATCCAGTTCGTCAAGTCATGTTATAGGACTGCCCTTTGTCTCAAACCTCTGGTATGTGTGGTTATGTCAAATTCACACGTGGTGAGCAGTCTCGTTCACGTATTTAGTGCTTTTTTAGTTTATATATTGGTGTTATTCGTAAAATTTCAGTTCAGTATTGCTTCCCGTGATTCATTAGTGAAGCATATGAGTGGTACATCAGAGAAGCTTTCTGGCCTAAACTATCTTTTATGGTTACAAAGTTTCGAAACCTTTATTTTGATATATGGGAAACTTAAACACCTCACCTATCTGCCTCTTGATGTGAAATCTGACACATATAAAGATTGGTTAGTCAATGATGCGACGATTATTACATAAATGGCGAACAGTATGGGGTCCTCAGTTGTTCGAGGGGTTATGTTGCTGCGACCGGTAAAGAAGATATGGGACATCTTCCGTCTAACATATGGCCATGAGAAGAATCTATCTTGTGTCTGTGAGATTTATGAGCAACTCTTCACCTTATGACAGGGAGACAGATCAGTTCTAGAGCACTTCACTAGTCTTTGTGCCCTACTTGATGAGTTAGACGTGTATCAGTCCTTGACTCTTGATATTACATGACTACACCAGTATCGAGAGGAATTGGCAGTTGCGATCTATCTCTCTAGCCTGAATCTAGACATCAGCTCTCAAATCAGGGGTCAGGTGTTATGGGTAGACGGTGTTTCAGATCTTTAGACTACCTTCGCTAAGGTTCTTCGGGTATCTACAGTTGCATCCCCTATAGTGTCAAGAGCCGTCAGTTATGGCAGCTACTGGAGGTTGTAGTCGTGGTGGTTCACGAGGTGGAGGTCGTGGTAGAGGAGTGACTAGTGGACGTCTACGGTGTGCACACTGTAGTCGGTTGGGACACAAAATAAACAAGTGCTGGGATATTATTAGCAAGTTACAGACGGCGAATGTCACTACAGAGCCTCACAATTCTATAACTACCTCTGAGGAGTAGACTTTCATAGTTTCCCGGGTAGACTACGAGAGGATTCAACAGCTAAAGGTCATGGATTCTATAGCCACGGTTATTCAGGCTAGTTCTTCAGGTACTAGCGTCTTCCTTGCATCCAAAGACTTATCCTGGATTATTGATTCTAGTGCCTTCTCATATATGTCTGGTACACGAAGTTTATTTACCCATTTATTTCACTTGTTTGATTGTCGGTTTGTGGTAATTGCTGTTAATTGAACTTGTTCATAGTTGCCACATGATAAAGTTCTATTTATTCCTGACTTTCCTGTAAATTTGTTGTTCATTAGTGCTATTACCAAATAATTGCATTGTTGCGTCACATTCTTTTTCTTTCGTTGTACCTTTCAGGATTTGCAGATGGGAAGGAGGATTGGTTTGGGTCGTGAGCGAAGAAACGGAGTGTATCTGCTGATTCTTGATGATATACCTCAACGACTAGCCTTTGTAGTGTCTGCCTTTGAGCTTTCTTCCTTGTAGCATTACTGGTTGGGTCACTCATTATTTTAGAAGCTTTAACAAGCCTTGCCTTGGTGTCTAGTGTCGTAGTTTGAGTGTGTCTTGTCAATTGGGTAAGCACTATCGTGTTTCTTTTAAAAGGATGCGTTTTGTGTCTAGTGCTACTGCTTTTGAGTTAGTTCATTGTGATATTTGGGGTCCGTCTAGAGCTCATTCTGTTTTAGGCCATAGGTATTATATAGTTTTTATTGATGATTTTTCTAGAGTCTCTTGGATATATTTACTCAAGGATCGTAGTCATGTCTATGTTGTACTTAGAATATTTGTGATGGAAATAAAAAATCAATTTGATGTTACTCCTAAAGTATTGTGTACTGACAATGCACTTGAGTTTGTTCAGTATAAAATTGCTTCATATTGTACTTCATTAAGTATTCTACATCAGACATTTGGTCCACACACCTCTCAGCAAAATGGAATTGTAGAATGTAAACACAGGCACATTTTGGATGTCGCTCGCACTATCATGGTTCATATACATGTTTCAAAACAGTTGTGCTCTAATGCAGTGCTTATAGTTACTTACCTAATCAATAGAATGTTTTCTGCACCTCTTAGGGGGGAAGTTCCCTTCCGTTGTCTTAGACCTTAGTCCAGTCTATTCAGTTTGATTTCTAGAGTGTTTGGGTGTGTGGCATTTGTCTAAGATCTGTCTCCTGGTCTTGACAAGTTGTCTCCTCGGTCAATAAAGTATATTTTTGTTGTGTATTCACAAACTCAGAACGGATACCGATATTTCTATCCTCCCACTAAGCGTTATTTTGTATCGGTTGATGTCATCTTCTTTGAGTTTACATCATATTATGAAGCATTGCTACCTGTCTAGTGTGTCTATGTCATGTCCATCAGTTGTTTTGTTGCAGGAAGACAATGCTCAATGCCATTCTAATTTGCCATAAAATGTTTCTCATCCTTTGCAGGTTTATCAGTGACGACAGTGTGCCCCGGTGTCTCCCACCACCGAACTATTCTCCTCTGTAGATGCAAATCCGTCCACCAGTTCTTCAAATCTACCCATTACGCTACGGAAAGGTTCCTGTTCTTGTACAATCTATCCTATCTCTCATTTTGTCTCTTGTGATTCTCTTCACTTTTGTTTCATGTAGTTTCACATTGTCTCTTGCTTCTTAGTCCATTTCCAGGAATTATCAGGAGGCACTATCCTTACCTCAGTGGAAGGCTGCTATGGATGAGGAGATAGTTGCACTCACTAGTCGTGGCACGTGGGAACTGGTGACTTGCACTGCTGGAGCTACAATAGTCACTTGCAAATGGGTCTACTCTATCAAGTACAAAGCAGATGGTAGCATCGACAGATATAAGGCAAGATTGGTGGTCTGAGGCTTCATTCAGACATGGGATAGATTATGATGTGACTTTCTCACCAGTTGTTCGTCTTAATTCTATCAGAGTGTTTCTTTCACTAGCCATAAATTACTCATAGGAGGTGCATCAGATTGATGTGAAGAACGCTTTCTTATATGAGGATTTGACTGAGTCTGTTTTGACGAAGCAACCTCCAGGTTATGTTGCTCAGGGGAGGATCCTGTGTAGACTCAAGAAGGCAATCTATGGCATCAAATAAAGTTCCAGAACTTGGTTTGAGAAGTTTAGTCAGGTTGTTCTTACTAGTGGATTCCAGAGGTGTGCAGTGGATCATTCAGTTTTCTTCAGGAGGATAGCTGGTGGATGTGTTATTCTGGTTGTGTATGTAGATAACATACTTGTGACAGGCAGTGATATACAGGACATTGTAGAGATAAAAAAGCATTTACACACTCATTTTGTAACAAAGGATATGAGAAAGTTTCGACATTTTCTTAGGATTAAGTTCAGTTATGCTCATGGTAAGATGGCACTGTCACATAAGAAGTATGTTGTGGATCTCTTACTGGAAACTGGACTTCTGGGATGTAAACATGAGAACACTCCGATTGAATGAACACTTGCTTTATGGGACAGTAGTTCTAATTTTTTGGAGGACCCTTGTAAGTACAAAAGGCTGATCGGAAAGTTTATCTACTTGACTGTAACTCAACTTGATATCTCATATGCAGTTAGTTTTTTAAGTCAGTTCATGCATAAGTCCAAGAGAGTGCATTGGCTGGGAGTCCTTCGTATCCTATCGTATGTGAAGGGTGCACCAGGGAAAGACTTAGTTTACAAGAAAAATGATCACACCAGGATTGTTGCTTACTCAGACTCAGGATATGCAGGAGACTGAAGGGACAGGAAATCCACATCTGGCTTCTGTTCATATGTAGGGGGTACTTTGGTCACTTGGTGCAGCAAGAAGAAGAATGCTGTGTCAAGATCCAGTGCAGAAGCTGAGTACAGATCCATGACTCAGACAGCTTGTGAGATGATGTGAGTAAAGTCATTATTGGAACAGCTTGGAGTTGAGATCGAGGTTCCCATGATCATGTGGTGTGACAATCAAACAGCTATCTTCATTGCAAAAAATCATACATTCCATGAGAAAACAAAGTACGTTGGGATAGACTGTCATTTTGTGAGATATTGTTATGAGGAGGATTATCTCTACTCTTTGTACTCTGTCTTCTGAGCAGTTAGTAGATATATTCACAAAGGACATGAATGTTGGGATGTTTAAGTTATTGTGTGACAAACTGGATATGATTGATATGTATGCTTCAGCTTAAGAGGGAGTGTGAGAGTGAGTTAGTTAATTGATTTTAGAGTAGTTGGGTTAGGGTATTTGCTATCCCTGTATATATGTGTAACTATTCATTAGCAATGATATAAATCCTTTTTATCCCTAAAATAACATTATGTTTCTCCATATTCCTTTTGATTTGACTTATATCTACATAGTTTAATTTTTCCAGTTCCACAATTACTTTAGTTGATCTCGAGCAAAAAAAATCAAAACCTATATGACCTGTCGAAATTTTGAAGATATCCTGCTATTTTTTTTTGTATGCATACTCAAATTAAAAATGATTACCATATCTACAAAGAAAATTTCCAATTTTTTTTGAAAATAAAAATAAAAAATTCATTATAGATGAAATTCACAAGAAAATTCTGGTCCTAAAAAGGACAAAAGGAAAAAAAATGCTAAGATCCCATTGTATCTGAGGCCTGGTCCACCATAAAAAACTCCAGGAATGCAGGTTCACACAGCTATCAACAAGTAATTCAGTGCAGTCTGGTTCATTGTTAAAAAGTATACGATGCCAGTGCACCAAAAGCTGCCAACATGCAGCCTGTGGAATCATCTTTATTACTATTTTCTTCATTTTATCACTAATCATCTATGTAAGTACTTAAAGAAAGCTCGCATGCCTATCAGGTAAACAAAAAAGGGCCAGGTTCCATCTCAAAAAACACTTGTCCCCCGTCAACCAAAAAAAAAGGATGATGTAATTAAGAACAAGTTGTTGAAATTGAACATTTTCATACGTGACATGTGAGTATGTTATTGGGAAGCCTGAGGGCCACTAGTTTGTCATATAACAGGCCACCCATATATTAGATTTTGTTCTCAAAAAATTAAATTTATACAATTCTCCTTCTATTTGTTTCTTTTCTCAAATTATGTTTTCTAACTAATTTCTCTTCATAGTTAATAATTTGAATAAGTTTTGACTTTTGATTATGTTTCTTCCTCAAACAGTTGGAGCAGCTGTTGCATTTGTCGGGCTGGCTGCTTACAAAGTCTATGCAGCAAACAGAAATATGTCCAGCTAAGTATTGGAACAAATCTTACGTTGGGTTGGCAAATGTCTCCTCAATCACTTTGTCTAATTATTTTTTAGGCCGTAGCCTTTTCATTTGATGACATTCGTTTTCTATCTATTTATTCTTTTTTGTGTATTGCCAGGTTTGTTGTATCATATGTTTTCACTTTCTTAGTTAGATGGTCATTTATTTGTCCACGGCTATTTTCTTTTCTTACTTAAATATTTATTTATTGTCCATCTGTATGCTGACATCAGTGTTCTGGTGTCTACTAGTGAAAACACAGATATGATGCTCCAAACACATTATTGCGTTTAATTCTTGCAGCTTACTGCTGATGGTATAATTGTTTTTTGCTGGTTTGGTGGAACGTAAAATGGGACATTCTTATCTTGTGCTGTAAATATATTGGTCTGCTTAGATGTAGTCTCTCATATGGTAATAAATGGTAGAGTGGTCTCTTGGGATTTTGCAAACTTTCTGATTGTTCTCTTTCTGTTACCATCATGACGTGAAGATAATCTGTAGCTTGTATTTGTATCAACCTTAGAAACCGTACAGGTTTCTTTGAAACCATTGTGCAGCCGGGACTTGTTTTTGCTTGCAAATCAGAGTTGTTTTTCTGGGAGCAGCTGCAAATTTGCTAATCTGTAACATCATAGAATGTAAGGTAGTTTCTCTAAATCTGCTGGTGATGGTGGCCTATGATATTACTCATTGGTATTTCCGGGTCTATCACATTTAAATGGCTAGAGTATACTTGCACTATTTATTAAAATTGCCTGTAGCTGATGAACCGTGTATTGTCATGCACAAAAAAACCAGTCACAATTTCTTTACTGGCTGAAATGGTTCTGATTTGATTGTTCATGTGCTTTCCAACTGGGGAACAACGATATTGATAAGGTTGTACTGGCTGAGAATTATTTTCCACTCCTTCCAGAATTTAGCATCTTTTATACAACTGGGGCCTTTATTTTCAGCTTCAACTTTTCATGGTTAATCCTTTGTTAGGTCAATTTTATATGACTGGGGCCTTGATTGACATGGTCAAGGATCACATTGATAACTGATGAGCATGTTGGAGAAGGTGATATTCCAGACTGCTCCAAAACAGTATGCTCGACGAGGTTGGCCTCTGAAGTGCATGATCTTAGCAGCTTTTGAAATGCGGTATTGCCGTTAACTAGTTTTTTTTTTCCCATTCAAAATTTCACAGTAACATTTTGTTTGTTCCCCTTGCAATTCTCAATGAAGATTACTTTGTGGAATCCTTCTCATAAACGAGGAATTTTTATTTATACTGAAAATAGGAGAAACGTCAGAAAACGTTAGATCTTATAGAAAAGGACATGCCATGGAGCCTGCAAACGTGAAAATTGCCTCTGCATACAGTCTCTAAGGTACATAAAGTATGAAACTTAAATAGGTGGGACAAATTTCACTCTTTTAAATTTTCATGATTTGTCAAGCACCTTATATTTATTTATTTGTTTATTTTTAAGTACGGTGTTGGGGGGTGGGGGCGCGGTGGGTGTGGGTTGCCACTTGCAATTGCCCCTGCATAGACCCTCCACCTTTGGGTACCTAGTATTCTCAGGTAACTACGGAAAAAGATCCTCCCAAGACTTTTGTTACACGTTATTATCATTATTTTATTTTTGAAGTCAAAGAGCTTGAGCGGAAGCATCAGGAACTTGACTCTTGGGCAAAGCATGAATGGATGTAAGATATTGAACAGGTGGGTACCCCCTTCGAGGAGACCCTCGCAACATTCATGCTCGAATAAAGGTGAAGGAATCCTAGGAAAAAATTGCGGTACGAAATATTTGGCGATGGCATTGTGCATCAAACCAGCAGCTTTGTGGTGATGGAAAAAGTGCATTACTTTTGAAGTGTTGCTAGAGCTTGTCTTCCTGTTCAAGTTATCCTCTTACAGATGGAATATAATGAACGTCTGAGTACTGCATCACCACCAAATGGTGGCTTTGAAGGAATGTCTGCTTTTGAATAGAAGTAGAAAAGTGGAATTCCATTGCTCCCTTTGGTCAATGATGCACATAAACGAAGAAGATACTAGGGATGACTTCCATTCAAAATAACTGTCCACAAGGGCACCTGCTGACATCTCTTCTCTCAGGGGATATGGGTACATTTATTTCTCATTTCTAACTTGCTTTCTTCGTGATCTTGCACTCAACAACTAATTATACCATCGATGCATGAGAAAGGATCAATTTTGGATAGTGCAGTAGTAAAGTATTGACGCATTGATAAGGTTTGATTTTGTTATCACATATCCTTTGTAGGTTTCCACTTGACTAGTATTTTTTCTAATAGTTGGATTCTGACATTGAAGTCAAATAAAACACGATGAAAACAATGTTTCCGACGAGAGTTGGGCTCCTTAAGAATCTACACTGCAAGATCTGGTAGAGAGTGAAACTTAGGGTCAACCGATTTGGGTGAATCATGTGGGGATGGTCACTCAGGTGGTGGTGGTGGTTGTGCTACCTTTTCCCCGTCAAAGTGCACATGCATCAAGAATTACGTCTCCTATGGACACTAAGCCATACATGGTTGGTGGGTCAGCAATTCCAAATGTGAAATGGATACAGCCTTTAGAAAGTAAACTCATTTGTTCAACAAAGATAAATGCTTGCAAGTAAAGGATTGATGTTTTGTTAGGGGAACAGATTCGCGTAAACCTCCGGTTTAGACGGAGAAGGAATAACACATACAGTAGCACATAGTTGAGGTTTCTTGGTATCCATCCACTATAGAACAATGCCCAAGCACTCACTGAGGTATTGTTTGGAAATGATTCCATGTGTTAATCATGCGAGAATCCGCTTTATGGGTGACTTTAGCGTAGAACTCGAGGTTAAATTTGTGTTTGGTGTAGCCTACGTCTGTGTGCTTGGAAGAGCTCGAGCTCATTTTGACGAGTACCTTTGTTAAAGGTGTTAGTTTCCATGAAACAACAGATACAATTGGTTTAAATGTTTTTCTTTTGTATCAATCATCAGTAGCAAAATGATTAGTTAATGGACTAGAAACTGAGTACTAGTAGTGGACAAAAGGAGCACTCAGATAAGAAGCAACCAAACAACGGGTCTCTCTTTTTATGTACCCATGGTTTAAGAAAGTGCTCACCTCACATACGTTTCGATAAAATGAATTAGTAATTTAGCCATACAACGTACTGCCCACTGGAATTAAAGGCAACTTTGAAAGAGCCTACGATGATCAACAGCTTGCTAACAATATACTTTAATCTGTAGGCCTGATGTAAAGGTCGAAGATCCAATTATCTTTCCAGGAGAGCTGATTACATAAAGCTAGGGACTTGAATCAAGATAATTTTTATGCTCTCCTCATCAAAAGCTCCTCGTATTGTCTATTATCCGCAGTGAATATTTTCTCTTCCTCTTTGGAAAGATTTTTATGTGATTTTATCACAATAAAAAATACCGGAGAAATAAGCAATTCGTTCTACAAGGATGTCTTCCTATTTACTTACATCGTAGTACTTTTATTGTGGATGCATCTCAAGTTTTCATAAAATGGAGGGTTGATTTGATGAGACTAGTCCTTACATACATTAATTTAGGACTCAATCTTAGGTTGGTTTTTTCCATTACACATAATCTAAAGCGTAAAAAAAAGTCAATTAAAAATTGAGTTTTTTGGTGGACTGCGAGGTACATTGCCGTGTGGCAACATGTGAGTGGAATTTTTATCCATGAGTAACATAATGTGAAATGAAGAATCTATTGTGAAATAGAGAATTGTTAGATCTAGAACATTACTTTCCCAGATCTACAATGATGCTAACAAGGCACAAGCATAACTTATCGAGGACATCAAAACAAGTTGACGTCAGATTGACATCGTACGATAAAATCAAAATTGCACAAGTCCTCGTATACTATCATATCATAATTGTATTACTTTATATACAATTGTATAATCTTCTAGTATAATCATATAAAACTTGTATAGTCGGTTGTTGTCGAAATAGTCTAGTCGTAACAAATTGAAATGCTATGATGGCGAGCAATTGAATCGATGCATATTTTTTGAGTCGCCAAATATCAGATGAATGGTGTCTTTAAAGGTCTTAAAATGACAAATTATGTCTTGTCTCACGAGATAATTGTTGTAATAAAATATTTGGTGAGGTATAAAGTCAATTGAGGCATAAATAATCAATCAAGTAATCTGTAATCGAGATTTGTTATGAGTTTAGGAATGATGCCAGATATAGATATCAATTATCTGGATATTACTAATAAGTATAAAAAACAATTCTTTTTTCATCAAGAAAGTTCTATGGCATTAGTGGTAGCCAGTGCACTAAGCACAACAACAAAGTCCAGATAACAGGACTCGTCCAGTACTGGGGCATCATAAGCTTCTGATCAAGCATTTTATGATAAGAACTTTTACAGTTGTTGTGCCCACGCAAATGCTCTACCTGTGTTGAAAAATGAGGGAGGGGAGGTTGGAGAAAGTGGTGGTTGTTTGATGCACAAATGCACATGGAACGTGACCTTTAACGCAAGTGATGGTAAAGCCATTCTATAATAGGATGCATGTGGTTGAGTTTAAGATAAAATCACAAATCAAATCTGATTAAATCGGTTACAAGAATTTGAAAAAATTCAAACCATTTTATTATTAAAGTTGAATTGAATCGTTAATTTTTCGCTTTGACAACTAATTGGTTAAAATAGAATATCCAATTAAGTATTACATTTTTCTTGTCGTAGAAGATAATTTATAATGTAAAAGTTAAAAAATCATAACAATAATACACTCAAAACATAAGTATTTATCTCTTATTAAGTTTAATTTAAATAAACATATAAATTCATATCTTCATTTAAGACATTTAGTAGTACATGTGCATTTACGTGAATATAAATCGGTCAACCTTTTTAAATCGAACATGACTATCTTTTATCGACTTGAAATCTGTATGAACCAAACCAATAGTTATAAATAAATCAAATCAAGTCCAATCATGACACTTAGTTTGCACAGTAGTTCTAATCATGCGCGTTATTGTTGTTGTTGCGCTAGGGACGAAGTACGGCCACTATGGTCTACTGAAACTCAATTTGCTTTGTTAATTATTAGAAGGGAAAAAAAAAACTATGGTTTACTGAAATAATTTGATGTATTTTTTTTTTTTTCTGTAAATGATAATTAATATATATTACACTTAAATATTTGACTATGATAAGCCACTAAACTTCATCACTAGACCACGTAACTATTTATGTATTCTTAATCATCTCAAATTTCATTTTGTGTAAAATAAGAGACAGGAGAGCGCAAAAACTTCCAAATCTGCTTCATCATGTACACGCATGGGACGAGGGACATTATGTTTAGCCGTACTTTATAAGTTGAGGTATTACCGTCCCATGCTCACGTACGCACGTGTCCCGCCATTGGAATGTAAGAATTAAGAAAATGCTAGTTAGTTTAAAATCCAAGAATTTTAAATATTCATTCATGTGTGATAAGTGAGTGACAAGTGACCTGGGATCATTATGCGTTATGGACGGCTATTGTAAGTAATTTTATAACACTGTACTTGTCTTCTTGTCAGTGAGATGCATGCATTCATGTGATTTGGTTCCAAGTCATAAAAGAATATCAGTCTTTTGATTAAAATAATATATATGGCACTAACAGTGAAGGGTCAAGTCAAATATCGTCAATGGTAATCACGTCTCTAGAACTCTGTGCAAATACCATCCTTAGTCATTAGACTGTTAAATAATCAATGCCCGCATACGACTGACTCCACTTAGCAATCTTTAAGTTGATCCATTTACTTATCTATACTTATCTATTTCTATACTATATTATTATTTGCCACCTTTTAAAAGAAGGAGAAACATATTACTTACTTAGCAATGTCTCTTAATTACGCTTTATTAGTCGATTATTAATCAAAACACATTTTTTTTATTGTTATTATATTTAATATTTTACTTTCATCTATATTTTTAATTATATGTTTGTAAATTATTATTTAATAGTTGGTAATATACATAGACAATAAACTCATGCATTTGCTAATACCAAAGAACTAATCCAATAATTGAGTGTCTCATGCATGGAAATATAGTAAAGTATATAACTTTTTAAAGTATCCATTAATTAATCTAATGTACTGTATTTTCACTTTTAGTATATCTATGATAATCTTAGCCTCTTCACGTCCTTCTCATGTCAATCTTAATATTTTTCACCTATATTATTAATTATATGTTTATGTGACAATACATGCATGTTATGTTTCCTCTGTCATTTTTTGATCATAAATTAGTGTGTTTTTTTGGTCTAAAAACCCTTAAAAGCTCATTATAAATGAATATCGACCTAGCAAAATCACATACGTAGTTTGATATCGTGTAATAAATTTCAAAAATTATTCAACTAATTATTATTGTGAAGCCTATTCATTTAACTAGGTTTTTTCAATCTCAAGAGTTGTACGTGCAATTGATGTACTTAATTTAACAAATATTTAAATTTAATTGGTACATTAGATAAAACGGTTAATGATACATATATTTAAATATTATAAACTCTACAACCAAAGGAAGAAGAATTAGTTATCAAAAGAATAATTTTAATAAAATTATCAAGAATAGTAACAAGCATCAAATGGTATGGTATAAAAGAGACCCGAGGGGCTGAGAAGACTCCGCACACATAACATCCGATATCCTCTTCTCTGCAACCATCAAACCTTTTTCTCAATTAGTGTCGTTAGTTGTTCGGCTCTATCCTCTTGGGGAAGACATGGGTGTCATGTTATTGTTGATGGTTTCCATGTTCTTCATCCTTTTCATAATAATTAAGGCAACATGGGTAGCCTTCTCCTGCTACTACTTGAATCCCAGAAGGATAGAGAAGATAATGGCAAAGCAAGGAGTACATGGTCCCGAGCCACGCTTCCTCATCGGCAACCTCCATGACATCGCCTCCCTTGTCTCGAGCACCACAGGCGGCGACATGCCGTCCATCCGTCACGATATCGTTGCTCGCCTCCTACCTCATTACCTCCTGTGGTGCAAACAGTACGGTACGTGCCCAGTGTCATGAGCCTTTACATGTGGTACTGCAGCAAGCCAGTGGGCTGATCTCTTTGGTAATTTAATTAATTCCATGGTTATCATCCTGATACGATCCTTGTCTTGCTCTGATCGAGACTGAATTCCATCTGATTCAGGAGAAAGGTTCTTGTTCTGGTACGGCAGCGAGCCGAGGCTGTGCTTGACGGAGACGGAGATGGTGAAGGAGTTCCTCTCCTCCAGGTACACCCACGTGACCGGCAGGTCATGGTTGCAGCTCCTGGGTTCCAAGCAACTCATAGGCCGTGGCCTGCTCATGGCCAACGGCGACGACTGGTGGCACCAACGTCGGATCGTAGGACCCACATTCGTGGGAGATAAGCTCAAGGCCCACATGGGCTCCGTGGTGGAGTGCACCGGCCACATGCTCAAGTCACTCAGTGCCGAGTGCTCAGGAAGCGACGTGGAGATTGGAGGGCTCATGACGAGGCTCACCGGAGACGTCATATCGCGAGCCGGCTTCGGTAGCAGCTACGAGAAGGGAAGGAGGATATTCCATCTCTTGAACAGCTTGCAGCGCCTCACCGCGCAGTCCAGCCGCCATCTGTGGTTTCCCGGGAGCCGGTATATATTTATATTTATATTTATATTTCTGTGTTCCCGGCTAGATCAGTAGTGGTGCTCAACGCTTGTCACTTAGCTTGCATATATGATGTTGATGGTTGTATTTTGTTTATTATTCAGTTTCTTCCCCAGCAAATTTCGGAGAGAGATCAAGACGGTGAAGGCCGAGATCGACGGGCTTCTTATGGAGATAATACAAAGCCGGAGAGATGGCGTCGAGGTCGGGAGGTGCTCGTCGTATGGTGACGATCTCCTCGGCATGCTCTTGGCCGAGGCTGACAAGAAGAGGGAGGGGTTCAACATTACTCTCCCTTTGATGATGGACGAATGCAAGACAATTTTCTTCGCCGGATTTGAGAGCTCTGCTCTTCTACTCACATGGACAGTCATGCTCCTTGCCACTAACCCCCAGTGGCAACAGAAGGCACGGGCCGAGGTGCTCGATGTTTGCCATGGAGAAACACCTTCCACCGAGCAACTTTCCAAATTCAACGTAGTAAGTCTCGTGTTCAACGTTACGTCACTTCATAAAAAGTAACTACCAGTTTGCGTTACGTTCTTTAGTTGAAGTATTATTATTCCTTTTGAATTCGAATCCTTCTACCAGCAGTAACAATTACATATATAGTTAGCGTACCTTCTTTAATTGAACTATCGTTATCACTTCGAATAACTATTAAATATATATATATATATATATATATATATATTCAAGTTCAAGTACTTCTGGATTAGTTTTTTTCTTCTAGAAGTTATTATTAGTCTTGTGCAACTGATGCATCATATATAACTTCATACTTTCCCTTACAAGATACAACTAATCAGCTAATTTCTCAAGAACGTACAAATCATTTTTCTCATTGCACATGAATTCCGACATCGTAGTTGTCAGGTGAGTCGATACACTGTGAATTTGTATTTAACAATTTCCACGTTCTTATCTTCATATAAGTGACTCCCCCACTTCCAAGGCTTACCCCACCTTATCGGCACTAATGGTATTTTATGGTACCCAAAAAAAGTCCAAACATGTAGAGAACAGCAGATCAAATACAGTGAAAGAAAAAAAAATTGAAAAAAAGAAAAGAAAAGGGGTCTACGCCTTGTTACTTTCAACAGCAACAAGTCATGGAGGCTTTTTCTTGACTCTTCTGTTCTCTGGAATTATCTCAATTGTGTGTTGTCAATTCTAGTGCTCAAGTCTGTCGCAAGTGTTGGACACTTGTAGGGTCTACCCCACCATGGTTTTAATGCCACACGTGACTAACACGGAACAAAGATTAAGAGAGATTTGCCCGCATTGGTGGAGGCCGGCGGCAATTGAGAGAAAGTAACGAGAAAGAGAAGAAGACTGGGAAGGAGTCTTGTTCTTGTATTTCACTACTGTTTCAGATTATGTTCGTATTTACTCTTTGCTTCTTTATACGTATATGCTTAGAAGAAATAGTTGTTGGTAGAGTTTTCATCTTAAACAAGCTAATTAATTAATCTTTTATATCTGTCTTCTATATTACTCTAATTCTGAAAAGAATCAACAAGAACTTCAATAGTGTTATGTTTGAGATCGACGGACGCGATGATTGTAATTGGGATTTTGCAGCTTCATATGATCATCAACGAGTCACTGAGATTGTATCCACCGGTTGCGATGCTGCCAAGAATGGCGTTCGAGGACATCAAGATCGGAGACCTTCACATACCAAAGGGACTGTCGGTGTGGATCCCGGTTCTGGCCATCCATCACAGCAGAGAACTGTGGGGAAACGACGCCGACGAGTTCAATCCGGAGAGATGGACCGGGAGGTCATTCGCGATGCTCCGAAACTTCCTGCCGTTCGCAGCCGGACCGCGCAATTGTGTCGGCCAGGCCTTCGCAGTGATGGAAGCCAAGATGGTCCTGGCAATGATGCTTTCGACGTTTAGCTTCACTATCTCCGGCAACTATCGGCATGCACCTGTCAACGTACTCACACTCAAGCCGAAGCATGGGGTTCCCATCCACCTGAAACCGCTAAAGATGTAGTGATTGTGATGTTTTGTTACTGCAAGACCCTATGGGTTTTGGTTTTGAAGTCGTCTTCTTCTTCTTCTTCTTCTTCTT
>JAMKQA010029503.1:0-46606 GCA_024699735.1 Posidonia australis
TAAATTTGTGTGTTTTATTTTAACCAGATAGGGAGGCAAACATGTCTCTACTCTCCTAATCATGGAAAATTCGAAAAGAAGGGGAAAAACACACAATTATGGCATCTAAAAGTCAGACAAAAGGCGTAAACATGGCATGTGCTGGTGTAGTGCTCAAGTAGGTGAATAAAAAGCAAGTATTGACAAACAAAGCATGAATTAGATCATGTGCATGTGTGGTGGCATAGAAATAGTGTAAAGAAGGCCAAAAAAGGCATGTTCAGTCAAATATGTATAAGTAACAGAACAAGCAAGCAAGCATAATGTAAACAAACCAAAGACAAGTAGGGAAACCAGAATGAAAGCTAGAATCTGGTTATCCCCAGCGGAGTCGCCAGTTGCTGTGACCATGCCGGTGGAACCCTTGCGCGGCTCTCCTACTACCAGGTGCGTGGAAGCACACGAGGAGACCCGATATGGTCACAACGAAGATGGTGAATCCGGAGGAAAAGACTTGACCCAGAAACACCAAGGGAAGATAAAAAGGATAAGGAAAGGAGTCGCCACCTAGTCTTTTAATGGAAAGACGAGGAAAACCAAAACACAAGAAAACTAGAAAGAAAATGAGATGCAGAATGTATGTGTGTGCTCCGTGCCTAATGGACAATGCACAAATGAATGCGGGCCAGAGAAAGGGTAAGGATTCTGGTTACACATGCGAAAGGGGTTAGGCACCCTCATGCGTCCTAGAAAAACTTGGTCTTTTTAGGTTTCCCTATTGTTAATGGTCTATGGATGTATGCTTGCTTATTCTGAATGCTCATGCTAATGATGACTAAAAACATGCCAAATCAAAGAGAAAAGTGAAATAAAGGGAAAAATTTAATCCGAGGGTCAAATGTAGGCATTGAGAATGCCGCTTTACTGTATGCCCTTGGGCGATGAGGAAAATCGTGAAAATCGAGAAATTCTTGGAAAGTGTCTCACAAATCAGCGGAAATTTGGATAAAATCTGAGAAAATCAAAAAGGGGAAAATAATCCTCATTTCGGGACAATGTCAGGTTTGATAAGCCTTTTAATATACGCCCTCGGGCGATGGAAAGCCAAAACAAATCTAAAGGTGAAAACCGGGAGAAATTCTTGAAACGACGAGAAAACAAAGCTCGAAACAAGCTAGAAAAGTGTGCACAAAGCAAGGAATGAAAGGCAAGAAAACTTGTGTGGAAAGATGCGAAAAAATGTGCAAAATGCATATGTGAGTGTAAATAGTGAGAATTCCAAGGGCCTTTGTGCAAAAAACCTAAAATCTGATTAAAATTGATATTCTAAAGCCCAAATCATCAAAAATACATAGGAAAACACATTCTATGCAATTATGAAGAAATCTGGAGTCAAATGTGCAAACATGTGCAATCCTAGTGAAAATGAAGCTTCCTAGGGGCCAAAATGCAATTTTACCACTAAAACATGCATTTAGAACAATTCAGTGGAAATTCAGGGTAAAATATGCAAGAAAAATGATTCAGGAAAGTTCCAGAAAGTTTTAGGGGTAAAACAGTCATTTTACCCTTGAAAATAGGCATTTAGAGTAAAATCAGTGAAGTATAGGGGCTTAACTTCAAATTACCCAGTAGAATAAAGCATCCAGAAGAATTTCAGTAAAGACTAAGGGTTAAAATGCAATTTACCCTGAGAAATCATCCTTCAAAAAAGTTTTCAAAAACTTATGGGGCTGAAGTGCAATTTAACAAGCAAAAATAACATCTTGGATGATTTCAGAAGAATGTAGAGGCTTAAATGGAAATTAACTAGTAAAAATAAGCATTCTAGATGATTTCAAAAGAACACAGGGACCTTCATGCAATTTTCACATAAAAATGAACTTTCAGAAAGATTTCAAGAAAGCTTAGGGTCTCTTATGTAAAATTCCTGAATAAAATGGATTAAAAGAAAACTTGAGGGCTTTTGCTAAAGTTTAATGCATGGAAAACATTATTTTAAATGTTCAGGGGAAGGAATGTAATATTTTCAGTTAAAACTTTATTCGAATGATTTATGAAAAATGAATGGTGGACCAATTTGTAATAAAAGGACCCATGTGTAATACAAAAGGACCTAAATGTAAGGAAAACAAAGTTTCAGAAGTTTTTTAAAATAAATGTTTTTATTTCTTTTAAAAAAGGAAAAAAGAAACGACGGCCACCGGAGATGGAGCTCCGCCACCGCCGACCGTTAGGGGGGGCAAACAAGGCCTTTCTGTGGTTTGATATTAGATTAGATCTCACGGGAAGCAAGAAGGGAGTGAGAGGAGAGGATCCAACGGAGTGGATCAGGGATCAATCGGTGGGAGTGGTCCTCCCACCTCCCTCACCTTTGAGGAGCTCCGGCGACGGTGTCGGGGAAGAAAGGGCCTCTAGAGGGCAACGACCTAGCTTTCCTGCGGTTGCGGAGGCATCTTGGAGCATCGGGGAGTGTCCACACTTCTTTTGGAGCGGAGTGGAGGCTGATGGAGCAAGGAGGGGGGATCGCCTATCGCTGTCGTGGCCTCCTCCGGTGAGCGACGTGGCTACGGTGATCCAGAGCTCGATGCATGGTCCTGGAAGCTCCGGAGGCCTCGTGAGACACGGTGGAGTGTGACTGGACCATCAAGGATTTGCTACGCAGCGGGGGGCACGCGCTCCTCCTCTGGAGTGGTCGTCTTCTCCGGCGACGGCATCTCTAGCGCTTCTCCGGTAATTCTCGTACGGGGCTGTCTGGAGGTGTCGGAGCGGTGATCCAAGGAGTGGGAAAGCATCGGGGAGACTAGAGGAAGAGGAGAAGAGGTTCGGGGGCCAGGGCCGTGCCTTGGATCGCTTCCCCCACCTACATCGTCGGAAAACAGCGACGGTGAGCCCTAGGGACCAATTCCGACCAGAGGAAGGCTCTGGATATCTCGGAATTGTCCAAAATGAAGGAGGAGGTCCTAGGCAACTATGCTCAGAGCTAGATGCGATCAGAGAGGGGCGTACCTGGCTTGACGGAACTCTGCAACTCACCGGAGTGCCTGGAATCTCCTCCTCTCCTCTCTGCGAGCTTCCCTTTCTCTCTGGAATTCTCTAGCACTCACAGCTCTCTTCTCTCTCGCGCCAAAAGTCCTTTAAAATCATGCCTCTACCCTTCCTTTTATAGGTGAAGAGGAACCCAACAACCCAACCAACAGAACACTAACTGTGCTAACAGATCCACTAACCAACCCTTTAACTCCCTAACTGAAGTCATAACAGCCTAACAAACTAACAAGAATTGAACGGCTGCCTCCCTGCTGTCCCCTTGGTCGTCGACATGGATGAACGGCAATCCAGGCTTCGCTTGTGGCTGATCCAGTGGCTGGAGATGCTTGGAGATTTGCTGGATTAGTGGTAAAACTCGAGCTGGCTGATGAGCTCAGTAAGGAGGTGGGTTCAGGCTGATTCGTGGGAGATCTATGGAGAAGAAGTGGGTTTAGTGGGGAGGAGAAAATGGGTGTCAATTTGTATATATTTTTGGTAGAAAAAAGAATATTAGTAAATGATTAATATGGATAGGGAAGCTAAAGTGTTAGGTTGGAAAAAAGAGGGAAAAAGGAAAAAAATGTTTGTGGTGGGCCTTCATGGGCTTTGGGACCAAGGTGGGATCAATTGGGCTTAATGGGCCTATGTGGGCCTCCATGGGCCCAAGTGGGCTTCAATGGGCCCAAATGAATTAAATGGGGCCAAATAGGTTAAATGGGCCTAAATAGGTCTTATGGGCCCAAGTGGGCTCAAATAGGGTTTAATGGGCCTATGTGGGCCTTGTGGGCCTCCATGGGTCTAATCAGCTTCAATTGGGCTTAAGTGGATTCAATTAGGGTTAGAGCTCAGCCACCACATCTCCATCCTTCAAAATTAGGAAATTGGGGTGTCTACAGTTAGATTTGCTAAGCATTAAGGACTTAAGATCTTTCGTGCCTTTACTTAGTTTATCGCTGTTGTCGTTTCCTACTATATTTCAGAATTTGCTGCAAATTCTTTAACTTTCCCTGACATACTAACATTTGCACTTGATTTGTCTTGTGAATGTAGGTGAATTTTTGTCCCTTTGACAGATATGAGGGGTATGACTGGGTACCCCTCAACTCGGCTCAGGAGTAGACTCACCGACAGATGAGATTCTATTGCCACCAGCACTCTGTGTACTACCTACCTCGATGGGTTCGTCACTGGATTTCTCACGAGTTTTGTATCCCTACTCCTACTAAGATGGGCTCAAAACCTGTCTCTTGCGCTACTGTGATATATCTAAGTGTCGAGGCTACAACTGTGTGAAGTAGGCACATACTCTAAGTGGTCGTGTATGAGGAGTATCTCGAGTGGTTTCGCCGTGTTGGCGAACCACACCTGTTTGACACTGACCTGCGGGAGAGATAGTGTGGCATGTGGTTTGGTACTGAGTGGGTCCAGGTAAATAGCTTGTCTCATTTAGTGTTTTGATTCTGAATCAACTTTGTTTTATGACTTGTTTTCTGGCATGGACAGGGATTCAAGAACAACTTTGCAGCCTTTTACTGGGAGATAAACCGCTAGGAGGTAAGCATTTTACTTTAATCTTAATAATTAGTCTTCATAAACTGTACTAAAAACCCATGTTACTGTCCTTTCTACAGGAGATCCCCTGGCAAGCAGTACTTGAGGTGTTAGTTCACATTCAATCAATAACTCATTTCTATTTATTCACAACACTGTATTAACAGACTGTCTTTTCCTTTGTAGGGTGGTGGGGTCGAGAGGAGGCTTAACCTCGACACTAGTGAGGAGTACTTTGTAGACTTCGATCCCTAGGATGTTTTGAGAGAGGAGGACACAACTACATCCATTGCTGGATCGTCACGAGTCTGAGCTACCTTGGCCAGAATCTCCTAAAGGATAAGCCATAAGTTTCTTTGGACCACCGCTACCACCGTTGCTGCTAGGAGAGGTGCCACAGCTGAGTCAGATGAGGAGTGTAGCTCCTGGGAAGATTAGTTTAGCTCTTTCTTCTCCAGAAATCTTTTGTTGTAATCAAACTCTGAATTTTGTGGAAAAAAATGTAAAATATGACAAAACTGTGTTTGATTGCCGAAAAAATATTCTATCTTGACAAACAAGTGTGCTTGTATGCTTAGAATGCTTTGCAACTTGTCTGGGAGGTTTTGGAAGACTTTGGCACTAATTAGGCGTGCTTTCAGAGCAAACAACATTGAATACTAAACTGTAGCACTTTTCGTCGGTAATTTCCATTGGGAATTTTCGCTGTTAATTTTCGCTTGTAAAAATTGCCAATTGTATCCACTTACTATATTCGTCAACGTAATTCTCCATGAACTTCCGTGACATTTTTTCCAGTAGATATAATCACCAATAGGAAACATCAATAATAATCGCTTGATCGTTCATAATTCAGGTAATTGGCAGTGTGCCATCTTTTGTGTCCCACTCATGCCCTTAGCACTTCACCTACCTTCTCATGTACTTGCTCACTCCTCTTTCTCTTTCTCTATCTACCATAGCAACGGTAATATTCCATCTCATATCTATTTGTTATTTAACCATTTGCCTCTCTCCTTTCCTACATTAGCAACAAAAAGGGTTTTAAGGCTTGTTTCTCCACTTTTCTGTATGAGAAAAATAGTATCCTCTTATTGCATTCTTCTTCCAATTCCATGCTTTTATTATAACTCCCTACTCTTCCCTTTTGGCCTTTTACATTTGGTTGTTCTACAGGGGTTCCCAACCATGGTCACATCGGTTCATTGCTCAACCATCCTCCACGGCTGATGACCGGGATTGACTCTGAGTCTAGGGAATCTCCACCAAGTTGCTGGGCATTGCTGAAGTAGAGGTCAACCAATATTTTTTATGCGTCGCGCTTGCTTCAGGGAACTGGCCTTCCACGTCTTTCGTTTTGGGCGAGTGGAATTAAATCCAACACTAGAAGAGGTATGTAGAATATGTAGTTTATCTAAGCTCCTAGGGCCCACCATCTTTATGCAGCAAGACAACTACACTTCTGTTTTGTGCCAGCTGACCTGTCTATCCACCAGTGTATGTGGACAACGCTAGATTTGTAATGACGGAAAATCCCCCTACTTTAGTTGGAGTATTTTGATGAGGTTGCTAGAAAACGGGAGGCCATTGGCGACGAGCTCTAGCTTTGAGGATTTGCCGTCTACTTTCTTAGGGAGTTAATATTCAACCACGGTAGAATGACAATGGGCATCGAGGTAGCCCAGAATGCTCTAGCTGTTATGACACTCTAAATTGACTTAGCTCCAGTCATTCTGGTTGAGACATACCAGGCTTTGGATCGGTCTCTGCGTCGTTGCCGACATTTCTCTGGCTATGAGACTCTGGTGCAGGTACTGCCTATTCTATAATTGGTATCTCTTGTATTTTCTACTGAGTAATAGTTGTCATCACCCCCTTTGATAGGTTTGGCTAGCTGCTTATCTAGGAGTTGAAGTTCTACATCCTCAACGCTTTGCCTTTAAGGTGTATTGTCATAGTAGACACTCTTGAACCATCCCTTCTTTCAAGGCGACATATGAGAGATTAGAAAGTCTGACTGAAGACAGAGTGATCTAGTGCATCATCCGATCTGTTGCAGATCCCTTCACTGTCTTCTTTAATGATAGCAACATGCGATTGATCGTTCTACTGGGACTCACAAGAGGAGTAGAGTATCACCTGATCCGTGTGATGCACTAGTTTGGCTATTGCCAGAATTCCTTTGTTTAGAGCCTGATGCTAGACCGTTATTAGTTGTACCCGCTCAGCTCGCAAGCCATGACCACGGAGTAGTCATGATTGTTGTGTGGCTGCATTCACTCCGACCAGATTGCTATCATGGAGGGTGACTGGTGCACTACTGAATACGAGTCTGAGGTTGAGGAGACATGGCCTACTTGCGAAGTTGCACTTGGTCCTCCTCTATTTTCTGACTTGCGTAGCTCAAAGAGGGCGTGAAACAATACCAATGTATAACTTAGCTACCTGATCTTGACCTGCAAGATGTTTTCTTTCAACTTGAATAACCCTGATCATGTGTAATTGTCTTTATGACCATGGCTATTCTATGATATTACTCTTTTGTTTTTCTCAACAGTGTTAGCTTGGTGGTTGTGAGAGAAGGCAGGCATCTATGGCCTATTCTACTTCATCTGTCAACCATTATTGTCAGGTAGATTTGAGAAAGTTGATCATCTACTCAAGTCTCTGGTCAGATATCAGAGAGAGCTGATCGAGTGCCCACTAACCGTTTTACTTGCAAGAATGCTTAAGGAAGTTGTTATATTTGACCTCTTCCCCTGACTAGCATCTTCTATAAGCAGTCAATCGGTTTCTTGTGCATCCTTCTATTCATCCAGTGAGCAGTTGACATGCCCTTGGTTTATCATCGAAGGTCTTGACCACTGAGTGGAATTGACATGTCCCTGGTTGAAGTACTGGCTCAGTATGTCTACCCATAGGACAACTAACATGCCCCTGATTTGACATTGAAGGTCCCAACCAATAAGAGTAGTCGACATGCCCTTGGTTTGAAAGTATCCTTCCAACCCTTTTATATAGAAAGCAGTTGACATGCCCCTGGCTAAAAAGATTAGATTAAACCCTACGCCATGATGGAATGATGCCTACGAGAAAAGATGCATGTATGATGAATGTATTATAGAACTTTGCTAGTGTCCTCAGTATTTGGAACACCTTTAAGACTGTGAATAAGGGAGAGGTAACTCCAGGCCTCAAGAGATTCTATCTAGGCTCCTAGGTTATTGGTGGCTCTTTGGAATAGGCAACATTGTGACTTAGGCTCCATTTCAAACCTCATAGGACCATACCCCTACTTTTTTATGTTATCTACTATATTTCTTTTACTCTCTCATAGGTGCATAGGTTCACTCTATCCCTAATTTGGAGGCAATAGGCACCTGATTTGTTGTTGGGGAGTTGTTGCGATTTAAAGTGTTGGCTAGGCCATTAGAGACTATAGTTTCCAGGTAATCTCTTCGACTCCTCTCCAAGGTAGGGTATAGGGATAGTGCTACTCTGCATGCCTTTCTCTCTAAGGCTGACTTCTATCTGTGACTTCTGTCTTCTAAATCTTTTATGCCCTTTCACAGATGTGTTTTTTTCATTTAGCTCACACTCTCATCCTCACCCCTAGCAGTTTCTCTCCCTTTGGAGGTGTAAGTTCTTTGAGCGGCTTGGATACTTCGCCTAATTCACAATCGATGGCGGCTCCCTCACACACTAGGTCATCGAGATAGTATCTTTTTAAGGAGGCACTACACTCTCCCGACACAGACAGGCTTACACCATTTTCCGTTATTTGGCAATGATCGATGCATATGATGATGATTACTATCTATGTTGCAGATGCTGGATGAGAATTAAATGAGCATATGTTAGAATCTAAGACTATATGGATGCAAAACAATGTGGATGCTGTAATGTAAATGCAAGCATGGTTGCAGGAAGGAGACATCACAGGGTAAGGACACAACCTTTAGTTACTGATAGTACTTCTTTAGATAACATGTATTGTCTGGCTCTGACTGCTCAATATGGTCCATATCCTCCCGGATTTCTGCATCACCAGAGAAGACCTGTTTGATTATAAATGGTCCATGCCAATTAGGTTTAAATTTGCCACGGTCATCAAGGATATGTATGGCTCGCAAGACTAGATCTCGTAGCGTGAAGTTTTTAGGTTTGACATTCCTTGAATAGGATTTAGCCATCCGTCTCTGATAACACTACACGTGGTGCATGGCTTGTAACCTGTGCTTATCTATTAGGTTCAACTGGACATAGAGATCCTCAATCCACTCGGCTTCATCCAATTTTGCCTCCCTCAAAATCCTGGGTGAAGTTATCTCCACCTCGATATGTAGAATCGCCTCCATGCCATGTACTATTGAATACGGGATCACCTTGGTTTATGTTTGGATCGATGTTCAGTAGGCCCACAATGCATATGGGAGTTTATCATTCTAGTCCTTGTATGTCCTTACCATTTTCTTCATGATTATGGCTAAGTTCTTGTTGGTAGACTCCATCGCTCTGTTCATTTGTGGATGATATGGTGAAGATCAGTGGTGCTTTATATGGAGACTCCTCAGGAAATCATTGACCTTTTTGGCCATGAAATTAGTCCCATTATCAGAGATGATGGCATGTGGGACCCCATACCGGGCAATAATGTTAGTCCTAATGAATGTTTCTGTGACTACATCAGTAACCGTTTTGTAGGAGGCATCCTCCACCCACTTGGTGAAGTAATCAATGGCTACCAGGATGTATTGGTGTCCAATAGAGGCTGTTGGGTGAATAGCACTAATGACATCAATTCCCCATGTTGAGAACGACTAGGGAGATGACATGCTATGGAGCTGTTGTGGGGGTGCATGAATAAAGTTTTCATGGAACTGGCAATTGTGACATCATTGCACAAATTAACAGCAGTTTGTTTCCATGGTTGACCAGAAGTAGCTTTGTAACATTATTTTATTGGCTAAAAGCACCCCATTCATATGTGGCCCACATGTTCTTGCATGTATCTATAGCATTATTGCATCAGCCATGCTCTTGTTCAAACAACACAAAAGTATCTGATTGTAGGACCATCTGTACAAATGTTCGGCCCCAAGCATGTATTTCGACACCAGGCGGATCATAGTCTTTCTGTCTATAGCTAAGGCATTTGGCTGATGACTCCAAGTCTCCAAGAAGATCTTAATGTCGTGGTACCATAGGAGCTCCTTTGAGGAATCTAGTTCTTCTATGTTCATTCTGTGACCATACCGGTGGAACTCTGCACGAGTCCACGGTGCGTGGAAACACATGAGGAATCCCGATATGGTCACGACGAAGATGGTGCATCCGAAGAAGGGGACTAGACTCGGAAACACCAAAGAATGATAAGGATAAGGAAAAAGAGTCGCCACCTAGTCTTTTCATGGAAAGACGAGGAAAACTAAGATGCATATGAATGCAAGAAAATGATGTAAATGAATGCATGTATGCTTCGTGCCTAATGAATGCAACACTTAACCATTGTGGACCAGAGAAAGGATAAGGATTCTTGTTACGCATGGGGAAGGTGTTAGGCACCCTCATACGCCCGAAGAATTCGGTCTTTCAAGGATAACCACTTCCTCATGACCTTATGTGTGAATGCTTTTCTACTCCTAATGCACATGTCCAAGATGAATGCAAAAACATGACAGATCTCCAAGAAAATAATGAATAAAAGAGAAAAGATAAGGAAAATAATCTGAGGGATAATGTAGGCATTGAAAATGCCACTGTACTGTACGTCCTTGGGTGATGAGGAAAATCATGTAAAAATCGAAAATATTTGGAAAGTGTCACGTAAAACTTAGGAAATTTGAGAAAATCAAATGGGAGAAAATAATCCTCATTCGGGTCATTGTCAGCATTGTCAAGCTTGTTAATGTACGCCCTCGGGTGATGAAAATCTAAATCAAATCAAAAACATGAAAATCGAAGGAAATCCGAAAAATAATGTGAAAATCGAGTTTGAAATGTGTGCATGATGCAAGAAAATATGTATGAAAAAGAATAACAAGATGTGCAAATGAATGCATGGATGAAATATGTAAGCTTCCAGGGGCCTTTATGCAAAAAATACATTTCTCAAGGTAAAGACTGAGATTTTCAGGGTTTAATCTGCAAAAATGTTAAAGAACACATTTTTATGCAATTTTGGGGAAGTTGGGGGTTAAATGTGAAAAATGTGCATTTTAGGTAAACATTAAGATTGCTAGGGTCCAATATGTAAATACAACAATAAAACATGTACTCCATGCTATTTTAGAGAAATTCAAGGTTAAATGTGCTAATCTATATGTACTTGGGTGAAAACATGAATTTCTAGGGTTTGACTTGCAAATGTGCCGAAAAACATGTGTTTAGTGTAATATTAGTGAAGTTCAGGGCTTGAAATGCAAATCAGTGGACTAATGATGATGGAAAACAAAGTCTGAGGTTTTATGTCAAAAATTTAGGACCTGAAAGTTCACAAAAAGACGTGCATGGGCCAAACTGAAAACTTTCCAAAAAAAACATTATTAAAATGATTTACAACTAAATGCAAGGGTTAAGATGCAAAATATAGGGACCTAAATGCTAGAAAAGAAAAGATGGAAGAGTTTTTTTTAAAAGAAGTTTTCTAAAATCACTTGATGATCGCCGGTGACGATCACTGGGAAGCCATCCAAGGCTTCCCTGATGCTTGATCTTGCATCCAATCGTTGGAAAAGCTAGAGGGAAGAAGGAAGAGAAGATTTACTGGCACCGATCGTGCTTTGAACGACCTGGTTCCTCCCCCTACATCGCTCATCGACGTCGCCATTCTAGTGTTGAGCTCAAGGAGGCTTGAGTTGCTGGAGGCAGCGATGCGGTGGTCTGGGGCTCCTGGAGGGTCGATGGCGTGGAGAGGAGAGTCTTCCAATGGACAGGAGGGAGTGGTGATGCACAAGACTCTTGGTCGAGCTTTGACTGCAAGTCGTCTTCTCTGGCGATAGTGACGACTGCGGGCGGTGACTAGGGGCACTGGGAGAGTGGGATGTTTCTCCTGGTGGCATGGCAAAGCTCGGAGGAAGATATGGAACCCATTCGTGAACTCAAAGACCTCCTGCTTCGAGCTGTGCACTCTGTGGGTTATTGTTCGACAATCGCTAGCGAGGTTACTCCAGTGACTAACAGAGGCAGCGTTGTTGTTTCCAAGGGGGAAAAGCTTGTGGGGAAGACCTCTAACCTATTCACGCTCTTAGGGACTTGAATTGCACTATAGGTTCTCCTCTCCACATAGCTCGCTGGAAAATGGTTCGACGGCCAACAGAGTTGGAAATTTCTGCTAGGCAACTACATATCTCCACTGGAATGGCTCCAGGGAGGCTGAGGAAGACCTTGGGAATCAAATGCAATGAGAATTCACTAGATCAAAGGCTTACCTGCACCTGTAGTGGTTGGAGGCTACTTCCAGTCGCCGGAGCTCGCCAGAGCTCGCCAGAGAAGACGACCGGAGCTGGCCTGAGCTCAGAATTGCTCCTCCTTCGAGCCTCGTCAGTGGTTTGATACTCCATAGGCAACTCTGGCTACTCTGATTTGGTGGTCTCCCCTTGGTTTCTCTCTTCTTCCCAAGCTTTCTCTTGTCCTCCTCCCTCCTTTGCAAATTGAAATATTTATAGACCTCCAAGGCTAGGTTGTTATGGTTTCAAGTTTGGGTTGTTATAGGGAGTTTGTTGAGGTTGTTATGATGGAGTGGGAGGTAGTTAGGGTTTGTTTAGGCTTTTATAGTTTGTTGAGGTTGTTATGAAGGAGTGGGAAGTAGTTTAGAGTTGTTAGGGTTTGTTTAGGTTGTTATATGAAGTTTGCTGAGGTTGTTATGAAGGAGTCGAAGTTAGTTAAGGTGGCTTAAGGTTGAGTTAGGGTATTAGGGTTAGTTGGAGTGAGGGTTAGGGTTGAGTAAGGGTGTATTAGGATTAGGGTTTTGGTAGGATTAAAGTTTATTAGGATTAAGGTTTTGGATTAGAGTTTATTAGGTTTAGGGTTTTGGATTAGGGTTTATTAGGAATAGGGTTTGTTAGGATTTTCATGGGTTTGATTAGGTTTGAGACATAACTAGGGTTTAAGATATGGTTTAGTGTATCGATTGTCCTCTATGATTTTTAGATTAAAATAGAGGCTTAGGATAGTTTTTGTGGATGAAATTAGGTTAAGATGTTAAGTTGGCCTTGGGAAAACGTGATTGAGAGTCTAGCAACCAAAAGTCCATTCTAGAGAAGCCTACCTACAATCCTGCAAATTTGGGGTGTCTACAGATGCCCCTCCCTGAGCCAGGTCGAGGAACGAATGGAAATGAGACCAACGCTCAAAGTTGACAAAGACACCCCGCCCGAAGCTGTAAGAAAGTGTTAGCTACGGGTAGTAAGCCACTTAGTTGGTGAATGCACCGAAAGCCATGACCTGCCACTAAAACGCCAATGCAAAAAATAGATGCCAAACTCACGATGAAGTCACAAGATCCTAGATGCAAAATGCAAGTGCAAAAATGATGCTAAAACACAAACACCAATGCTAATGATGAATGCTAACATCAAATGCTAGTGTTAATGCTAAGGTCAATGCGACTGGTGATGAATAATATGTGCTAATGAATGCTGATGCATGAATGAATGATGCATGCAATGCATGACGTATGTTGATGCATGGTGTAGGATGACAAGTTGACGACTTATCAGCTCATAAAGGGCATGATTAGTTATCACACTTGCCAAAACGGCACTGGACAAGTCTTGCAGTGCTTGCCAATCGAAAATGGGCATGATAAGTTGTTGGATTTATCATTGAACATTTTGGGTTGTCAGCCCACTCTAGACAATGTAACGGTTGTCAACCAGGTAGTTCGGGCTATAGGCCCAAGAGAAAGGGGGCATGATAGGATACCGAACCGGTTGACCAAAAAGATAGACGCCTTGACGAGTGTCAATCAGGTAGTTTGGGGTACCAACCCAAAGAAAGAGATTAGTCTAGTCCATCGAAAACACGACCAAAGGGAACACCACCGATTCCAACCATCTCGAGCAGAAATCGTAAGGGGCATGGTAAGATAGCGGACTTACGGATCAAAGAGTGTGGCAAGCTTTGGACTTACCGATCGAGAGAATATGGCAAGTTTTGGACTTATCGATCGAGAAAATGACAAGTTTCAGACTTACCAACTGTGACCATGCCGGTGGAACCTTGCACGACTCTCCAAAATGCATGGAAGCAGATGAGGAGTCCCGATATGATCACGACAAAGATGGTGAATCTAGAGAAGGAGACTAGACTCAGAAACACCAACGAAAGATAAGAAAAGGATAAGGAAAAGGAGTTGCCACCTAATCTTTTAATGGAAAAACGAGGAAAACCCAACACAAAGGAAAACCTAATGAAATTAAAGTGAAGAAAACATATGTATGCTCTGTGCCTAATGGATGTAGTGTACAAATCAATGTAGGCCAGAGAAAGGGTAAGGATTCTTATAACGCATGGAGAAGGGGTTAGACACCCCCATGCGCTCGAAGAACTTGGTCTTTCTAGGTTTCCTGCTTGCTAATGGTCTGTTGTGTGTATGCTTGTCTACTATGAATGCACATGCCTAAGATGACTACGAAAATATGCCAAATCAAAGAAATGGAAAGAAAAAAAAAGATAATATGGGGGACAATGTAGGCATTAGAAATGCCACTTTACTGTATGCCTTTGGGCGATGAGGAAAATTATGAAAATCTGGAATACTCGGAAAGTGGCACGTAAATCATAGGAAACTCGAAGAAATCTGAGAAAATCAAATTGAAGAAAATAATCCTCATTCGGGTCAATGTCGGCATTGTCAAGCCTGTTAATGTACACCCTCAAGCGATGGAAATTCAAATCAAATCAAAATCGTGAACGTCTGAAGAAATCTGGGAAATAATGTGAAAATCAAGTTTGAAATGAGTTGGAAATATGTGCATGATGCAAGGAAGGAGGCATGAGGATACATGCAAGAATAAGGGTAGCAAAATGTACAAAAGGAAAGCATGTGTGAAATATGTAAATTCTAGGGGCCTTTGTGCAAAAATCACATATCCTGAATAAAGGCTAAGATTCTAGGCCTAAATCAGCAAAAATGCTTAGGAAAACACGTTTTATGTAATTTTGAAGAAGTTGGGGGTTAAATGTGCAAAATTGTGCA
This sequence comes from Posidonia australis, assembly GCA_024699735.1. Lineage (NCBI taxonomy): Eukaryota > Viridiplantae > Streptophyta > Magnoliopsida > Alismatales > Posidoniaceae > Posidonia > Posidonia australis. The sequence continues at coordinate 14,762 of JAMKQA010029503.1, forward strand.
TTTTTGGTCAAAATCAGGATTCCTAGGGTCTAATCTGCAATTTTGTCTGTAGAACATGTGTTTAATGCAATTTTGAAGAAATTCAGGATTAAATGTGCAAGATAATGGCTTTATGCTTGAAAACATGAAACTTAGAGATTGTTTTGCAAATTTACCTTAAAAAACATACATTCAGTGTAAAATCAGTGAAGTTCAGGGTTTAAAATGCAATTTTGAGCACATTTAAATCTCCAGGGTTTAATTTGCAATTGTGCCAAAAAATCATGCATTCAGAACAATTTCAATGAAATCTAGGGTTTTCTGTGCAAATTATGGACTTAAGATGAAGTAAAAGTAAATCTGAGGGTTTATGTTAAAAATTAGAGCCTGGAAACATTAACAAAAATGTTCAGGGGTCACACTGCGATTCTTCAAAACAAATCATTATTAAAAATGGTTAAAAACTAATTCAAGAACCTAAAAGCAAAATAAAAGAAGTAGAGTTTTTTAAAAGAAGTTTTTATTATTCTATTTAAAAAAAAAAAAAAAGAACGACGATCACCTGCAACAAAACTCCACCGTCGACGGCCATCTGGGATGTCTTTCCAGGCCAACTCGATGCCTAATCTGGCATCCAAGCCCACTAGGAGCAAAGAGGAAGGGAAGAGGGACACATCCAGCGGCTCTGATGAGGTGCTGGACAGTCTAAGGTTGCTTCCCACTTCCCTAGCCGTCGACACAACTCCGACGACGACAACTGGGAAGAAAGAGTTGCTGGAGGTGGTGGAGCAGCGATTCTGGGCTACTGGAAGCGTGAAGGCGTGGAGAGGAAGAGATTCTACCCCTCAGAGGCAAGAGAAGGCGCCGCTCCTCATCCCTTGGATCTTGCTCGTCGTCGACCTGATCCTCTCTAATGAGCTCGACTGTGGAGGTTGTTCGGGGTTTGAATTGGGGAGAGGAAGCTTCTAGCGGCTTGAGGGAGAGGTGAGGATGATTCCCTGATGCTTGGAGAGGGGCTATGATGTGGGAGATGCACGGTTGAACTTCACTGTTCACCTTCTTCTCTGGTGACGGTGAGGGCGTGTCCGGCAAGCTCTTCCTGGTGGCTTCCAAAGGAAATGCCACGGCGCCCAGAGGGGTGGAGAAGCAAGAGAGATTCTATCCTAACTAGATGGAGCATGCCAAGGCACGAATCAATGGATGATTCGTGCCCCCACCTCCTTTGCTAGAGAATTGCGTCTGGCTACCCAAACTCTGCTTGATTCCGGACAAGGGAACCACCTGGCTTTACTGAAATTGATTGGGGAAGATAAAGGAGGACCTAGGGAGCTAAAGAGATGGCAAGTTTCGGACCTACTGACTGAGAGATGACAAGTTTCAAATCTACTAACTGAGACATGGTAAGTTTCGAACCTATCGATCGAGATATGGCTAGTTTCGGACCTACCGACCAGTAGAGGGTAAGTTTCGAACCTACAATTGCAAGATGGCAAGCTTCGGACCTACCGAACGAGAGATGGCAAGTTTCGGACCTACCGAATGAAATGTTTCAGACTTACCGTCTTAAAGATGGCAAGTTTCGGACTTATTGACCTGAAAATGGCAAGTTTCGAACTAACCAATCGAGTGATGGCAAGTTTCAGACTTACTGATTGGGAGATGGAATGTTTTAGACTTACCGACCGAGAGATGGTAAGTTTCGGACTTATCGACTGAGAGTTGGTAAGTTTCGGACCTATTGATTGAGAGATGGTAAGTTTTGGACCGATCAATCGAGAGATTACAAGTTTCGGACCTACTGACCGAAAGATGGCAAGCTTCGGACCTACCGATTGGGAGATGGCATGTTTCAGACCTACTGAATGACAGGTTTCGGACTTATCGACCTAGAGATGGCAAGTTTCAGACTTACCGACCGGGAAATGACAAGTTTCTAACTTTTCGACTGAGTGATGGCAAGTTTCAGACTTACCGAGCGAGAGATGGCAAGTTTCGGACTTACTAATAGAAAGATGGCATGTTTTGGACCAATTGAGCATGTGATGGCAAGTTTCGAACCTACTGACCGAAGGATGGCATGTTTCAAACCTATTGGCTGAGAGATGGCATGTTTTGGATCTGCCGACCAAGAGATGACATGCTTTGGACATACTGATCATGTGGTGGCAAGCATTGGACTTACCGACTGAGAAATGGCAAGTTTCGGACGTACCGACAGAGAGATAGCAAGCTTCAGACTTACCGATTGAGAGATGGCAAGCTTTGGACTTATCGACCAACTGATGGGAAGTTTCAGACTTACCGACTGGGAGATGGCAAGTTTCGGACTTACGAACTGGGAGATGGCATGTTTCGGACTTATCGACCAGGAGATGGCAAGTTTCGGATGTACCGACCGGGAGATGGCACATTTCGAACCAACCGATCGAGAGATGGTAAGTTTCGGACGTATCGACCAGGAGAGCAAGCTTCGAATTTACTGACAGAGAGATAATAAGTTTCAGACCTACCGATTGAGTGATGGCATGTTTCGGACCTACCGACCAAGAAATGGCAAGTTGCGGACCTCTCGGTCTTACCGACTGAGTGATGGCAAGCTATAAACTTACTGACCATGAGATGGAAATTTTCGGATCTACTGACCGAGAGATGACATGTTTCGAGCTTACCAACCAAGAGATGGCTTGCTTTGAACCTACCAACCAAGAATTGGCAAGTTTCGGACCTACCGATCGAGTGATGGTAAGTTTCAGACATATCGACTAGGAGATGGCAAGTTTCAGACTTACCGATTGAGGGATGGCATGTTTCAGACTAAAAGACTGAGAGATGGCAGGCTTTGGACTTATTGACTGAGTGATGGCAAGTTTTGGACTTACTGATTGAGAGGGGGCAAGTTTCGGACCTACCGACCGTGAGATGGCAAGCTTCAGACTTACCAATCGAGAGATGGCAAGTTTCGAACCTACCAATCGAGAGATGGCAAGTTTCGAACCTACCAACTGCGAGATGGCAAGTTTCGGATCTACTGATCAGGAGATGGCAAGTTTCGGACCTACCGACCGGGAGATGGCAAGCTTCAGACCTATTGATCGGGAGATGGCAAGCTTCGGACCTATTGACAAAGAGATGGTAAGCTTTGGACCTATCGACCGGGAGATGGAAAGCTTCGGACCTACAGACCGGGAGATGGCAAGCTTCGGTCCTACCGACCGGGAGATGGCAAGTTTTGGACCTACTGACCGGGAGGTGGCAAGCTTCGGACCTACCGACAGAGAGATGGCAAGCTTCGGATCTACTATGACCATGCTAGTGGAACCTTGCATTGTTCTCCAAGGTGCGTGGAAGCACACGAGGAGTCCCGATATGGTCACGACGATGATGGTGAATCCGGAGAAGAAGACTAGATTCAGAAACACCAAGGAAAGATAAGAAAAGGATAAGGAAAAGGAGTCGCCACCTAGACTTTTAATAGAAAGACGAGGAAAACCAAACACAAAGGAATAAGCTAAAGAAATCAAGGCAAAGAAAACATATGTATGCTCCACGCCTAATGGATGCAACACTAGGCCATTACGGGCCAGAGAAAGGGTAAGGATTCTTGTTACGCATGGGGAAGGGGCTAGGCACCCCCATGCGCCCGAAGAATTCGGTCTTTCTAGATTTCCTGCTTGCTAATGGTCTATTGTACGTATGCTTGTCTACTCTGAATGCACATGCCTAAGATGAATTCGAAAACATGCCAAATCAAAGAGAAAAAATGAATAAAAAGGAAAAATGATAATCCGAGGGACAATGTAGGCATTGAAAATGCCACTTTACTGTACGCCCTTGGGCGATGGGGAAAATCATGAAAATTGGGAATACTTTGAAAGCGTCAAGCAAAACAGCAGAAACTTGAAGAAATCCGAGAAAATCAAATTAGAGAAATTAATCCTCATTTGGGTCAATGTTGGTGTTGTCAAGCCTGTTAATGTAAGCCCTCAGGTGATCGAAATTCAAATCAGAATCTTGAAAGTCGGAAGAAATCTAGGAAACAATGTGAAAATCAAGTTAGAAATGAGTTAGAAATGTGTGCATGATGCAAGGAAGAAAGCATGAGAAAATATGCATGGAAAAGGGCAACAAAATGTACAAAATGCATGTGTGAGTGAAAAAGAAGTAAATTCCAAGGACTTTTGTGCAAAATTCACATATCCTGAATGAAGACTGAGAATCTAGGGTAGAATTATCAAAAATACATAGGAAAGCACATTTTATGTAATTTTAAAGAAGTAGGGGGGTTAAATGTGCAAAACTGTGCATTTTTGGTCAAAATCAAGATTCCTAGGGTTCAATCTGCAATTTTGTTAGTGAAACATGTATTTAATGCAATTCTGAAGAAATTCAGGGTTAAAAGAGCAAAATAGTGGACTCAAGGATGAAAACATGAATTTTCAGGGACTGGTTTGGAAATATGCTTTAAAAATATGCATTCAGTGTAAATTCAAGGAAGTTTAGGGTTTAAAATGCAATTTTAAACACATTTGAGTAAATATTTGAATCTCCACGGTTTAATTTCCAATTGTGCTAGAAAATCATGCACTCAGAACAATTTGAATAAAATTTAGGGCTTTTTGTGCAAAATACTGGACTTAAAGATGAATTAAAAGCAAGTCAGGGGGTTTATGTCAAATTTTAAAGCTTCGAAAACATTAATAAAAAAGTACAAGGGTCACACTACAATTTTCCAAAACAAACATTATTTAAAAGATTAAAAAGTCATATGTAAGGGCTTAAATGTAAGAAAAAAAGACCTAACTGCAATAAAAGTAAAATCACAAAGTTTATTCAAAAGGATCTATTATTTTTATTTTCTTTTTTAAAAAACATGACGACTGCCGATGACGGATCTTTATCGTCGACGACCATCTGAGTTGTCCTCCTAGGGCATCCCGATGCCTGATTTTGCATCCGAGCTTACTGGGAGGATGAAGGGGAGGAGAGGAGCACATCCGGTGGCTCAGATGAAGCATCCGACGGTCGAAAATGGATGCCCACCTCCCTTGTCGTCGATGCAGCTTCGGTGACGGCGTCTGAGAAGAAGACGACTCTGGATGGAACGACGCAGCGTCTTAGGGCTTTAGGAGAGCTGAGGGCTTGTAAAGGAAGATTTTCCTCCATCTAGAAGCGAGAGACATGCTATTCATCCACCTCCCGATCAAACTTCAGTCGTGCTCCAGTGATGGCGATTGCTGGGAGGAATCGGGGCTCGATACGAGGTGCTGGAGCTTCTGGTGAGTTGGAGGAGAGTAGGGGATTGTTTTCCAAGGGTCGGAGTAGCGTTGCGAAGAGTGGAGCACCTCATCGCATTTCACTGTAGCTTTCTTCCCCAGTGACGGCGATCGCAATTCCAGTGAGCTTCTACTGGTGGCTTCCAGGGGGATTGGCACAGCGTCCAGAGGGGTGGTGAAGCAAGAGGACTAACCTAACCAAATGGAGCTTGCCAGCTGGAATCGATTGGGGAAGTTGGAGGAATACCTAGGGAACCAAAATTGAGAGAAATTGAACTCTGATTGAAGCTTACCTGAGCTGGCAGTGATGAAGGCCACCAGAGCTCACTGTAGCTCACCGGAGATGGCCTGAAGCTTGAATTCTTCTCCTCTTTGAGCTTCCTCTCTGATCTGAGACCCCCTTAGTTGCTCTTGTTGAGAGAAAACTCTTTCGTGGCTCTCCTCTCAAGTTTTCCAAGGTTTTTCTCTCCTTTTCTTTCCATTTTTTTCTTTTGCAATTGGGGGGTATTTATAGGCTTGCAATGGCTAGGTAGGTTGTTATAAGTTGTTATGGTTAGTTAGAGGTTGTTATGGTAGAGTGGGAAGTGGTTAGGGTTGTTATGGTGGTAGTTAGGATTGTTACGGTGGATTGGGAAGTGGTTAGGGTTGTTAAGGTGGAGTGGGAAGTTGTTAAGGTTGTTAAGGTGGAGTGGGACGTAGTTAAGGTTGTTATAGTGGAGTGGGAAGTTGTTATAGGTTGTTAGGGTTTTGGATTAGGGTTTAGGGTTTGATTTAGGGTTTAAGTTAGGGTTTTGAATTAGATTTAGGATTTTGAATTAGGGTTAGGGTTTATGTTGAGTTTGGGGTTTTGGATGAAGTTTTGAATTAGGTTTAGGGTTTTGAATTAAATCTAGGGTTTTGGATTTTGAATTTGATTTAGGTTAGTTTTAGGGCTTTAAGTTTGTTTTAGGGTTTTGTACTAGGGTTTAGGACTAGGGTTTAGGTTTAGAGTCCCATTGCAAGCATGTGGAGTGTCTACACCTACCGATTGAGAGATGGTATGTCTCAGACCTACCGATAGGGAGATGGCAAGTTTCGGACTTACCAATTGGGAGATGGCATGTTTTGGACCTTCTGACCTAGAGATGGCAAGTTTCGAAACTACCGGCCGGGAGATGGCTAGTTTCAGACCTACCGACTGGAAGATGGCAAGCTTCGGACCTACCGACCATGAGATGGCAAGTTTTGGACCTACTGACCGAGAGATGGTTAGTTTCGGACCTACCGACTGAGAGATGGCTAGTTTCAGACTTACTAACTGAGAGATGGCAAGTTTTAGACCTACCGATTGAGAGATGGCCAATCTCGAACCTACCGATCGAGAGTTGACAAGTTTTGGACTTACTGACTGGGCGATGGCTAGTTTCGGTCTTACCGACCGAGAGATGGAAATTTTCAGACTTATTGATCGATAGATGGCATGTTTCGGACTTACCAACCGAGAGAAGGCAAGTTTCAGACATACCGACTGAGAGATGGCAAGTTTCGAACCTACCGATCGAGAGAGGGTAATTTTTGGACCTACCGATTGGGAGATGGCAATTTTCAGACCTATCGACTAAGAGATGGCAAGTTTCGGACCTACCGACCCGGAGATGGCAAGTTTTGGACCTACCAACCATGTCATGGCAAGCTTCAGACATATCGATCGAGAGATGACAAGCTTCAGACCGACCAATCCGGAGATGTCATGTTTCGGACCTACCGACCAAGAGACGGCAAGTTTCGGACCTACCAACCGGGAGATGGCATGTTTTGGACATACCGACCAAGAGATGGCATGTTTCGGACTTACCGACCGAGTGATGACAAGTTTTGGATGCCAATCGGATAGTTCGGGATATCAGCTCAATGGGATACATCTTTGGGTTCTCTTTCTTCCGATTTTAGAATCCAAAGGGAAAGGACTTCATCCATCTTGGAGTGAAGTCAAGGAAAATGTCTTTGAACTCCGTCCTCACAGACACAAATCAGGGAGACAAGGATATGGATCATCCAGACTTCATTTGATGCCCAAAAGTAGATGGAATCTAAACTTGCCTAACCGAGGCAAGTCAAACACTGGGGAGATGCGGAACCTATCAACTAAGATTAGGTCGGTGACAGACTCCTAGGCAGGATGATAACAAAGAAGCAATTAGATACCGAAAGGCAGCTGTAGACATTCCATTCCCTTGCAATTGGACGGTAAACCCTAAAACTAACCTAAATAAAATTAAAAATCCAAAATCTAATTCAAAATCCTAATCCAAAACTAATCTAAAACCCTAGAATTAATTAAAAATCCTAAACCTAATCCTAAACTAATCCAAAACCCTAGAATTAATTCAAAACCCTAAATCAAATTCAAAATCTAATCCAAAACCCTAGAATTAATTCAAAACCCTAAACAAAATCCAAAACCTGATTAAAAACCCTAAATTCAACTCAAAACCCTAAACCTCAGTCAAAACCCTAACTTAAACCCTAAATCAAATCCTAAACCCTAATCTCAAACCCTAACAGGCTATGACAACTTCCCACTCGACCATAACAACCTTAACTATTTCCCACTCCACCTTAAAAATCCTAACTAATTCCCACTCCACCTTAAAAATCCTAACTAATTCCCACTCCACCTTAACAACCTTAACCACTTCCCACTCAACCCTAACAACCTATAACAACTTCCCCCTCTAACCATAACAACCCATAACAACCTACCTGGCCATTGCAAGCCTATAAATACCCCCTCCCCCCCCAATTGCAAGGAAGAAAAAGGGGGAAAAAGGAGAGAAAAAACTTGGAAACATTGAGAGGGGAGCCACCAAGGAGTTTTCTCCCAACTAGAGCAACCAAAGAGGTTTCAACTCAGTGAGGATGCTCAGAGAGGAGAAGAATGCAAGCTTCAAGCCATCATTGGCGAGCTCTGGCAAACTCCGGCAAGGTCCTCCACTACCAACTCAGGTGGGGGGAAGATCCACGGAGTAGTTCGAGGTCCTTGAGGGTGTGGGATAGGCAGGCTTCTTCTCCTCGTACTTTTCCACCTGTTGGAGCACTGCGATGACCTCTCTAGAAGCCATCGGGAGCAGATCGTCGTTAGCAACACTCATCGTCCCTGGAGAAGACGACTAGTAGTGAAGCACGGCTGGACGCTCTGCTTTTCGCAGTGCCTCTTTAACCCCCAAGACACAGTCCTCTGTTCTCCCCCAACACTTTAGAGCAACCAGGACCTCGTTTCGAGCCCTGAACAACCACCCCGGTCAATCTCGTCGGAGAAGACAGAGTCGACGGCGAGATGGATCGGGAGAGGCACTCACACGGCTTCCTCGCATCCATGCACCTGCACATCTTCCCCTTCTTCTCCTTGACCTTCTGGAAGCCTCGAATCACTGCACCGCTGCCTCCAACAACGCCCACCTTCTTGAGCTTGACGTCGGAACAGCAACATCGATGAGCGGGGTAGGGAGAAGAAGGTAGCCGCTCGATCCCTCATAGGAGTCGATGATCACTCCATCCTACCTCCTTCTTGCTTTTCAGGTGGTCAGATACGTGATCGGGCATTGGGGAAGCCCTAGATGGCCTCCCCAGGCGATCGTCACCCGCGAGGTCAGTCGCCCACGACCGTCGAGGTTTCTTTTAAATAGTTTTTAGAAAAACTTCTGATCCTTTTCTTTCCTTGCACAAAGGTCCTTATTTCTTGCATTTAGGTCCTTGCACTATTTTTTTAATTATTCTTATATTAATTTGTTTTGTAAAATTGCAGTGTGATCCGTGTACATTCTTGTTAATGTTTTCCAAGCTTTAAAATTTGATATAAACCCCTAGACTTGCTTTCAATTCATCCTTAAGTCTAGTATTTTACACAAAAAGCCCTGAACTTTATTAAAATTGTTTTGAATGCATAATTTTCTGGCACAATTGCAAATTAAACCCTGGAGATTCATCAAATGTGTTTAGAATTGCATTTTAGACCCTAAATTCACAAATTTCACACTGAAAGCATGTTTTCTAGCGTAAATTTGTAGAACAGTCCCTGAAACTATCTATTTTCAAACATAAACCCTTTATCTTGCACATTTAACCCTAAATTTTTTCAGAATTGCATTAGATACATATTTTACTGACAAAATTGTAGATTAAACCTTAGGAATCCTGATTTTGACCAAAAATACACAGTTTTGCACATTTAAACCCCAACTTCTTTGAAATTACTTAAATTGTGTTTTCCTAAGTATTTTCACTGATTTAGCCTTTGAATTTCAGCTTTCATTCAGGAAATGAGAAATTTGCACAAAAGTCCTTGGAATTTACATTTTTCACTCACACATGCATTTTGTACATTTTATTACCTTTTTTCCTGCATATTTTCTCATGCCACCTTCCTTGCACCATGCACACATTTTCAACTCATTTCAAACTTGATTTTCAAATTGTTTTCCGGATTTCTTTCGACTTTCACGACTTTGATTTGATTTGAATTTCCATCGACGTACATTAACTGGCTTGACAATGCCGACATTGACCCGAATGAGGATTATTTTCTCTAATTTGATTTTCTCGGATTTCTTCGAGTTTCCGTTGATTTACGCGTCGCTTTATGAGAATTCCTGATTTTAACAATTTTCCTTATTGCTCAAGGGCCTATAGTAAAGTGGCATTTTCAATGCCTACATTGTCCCTCAGATTATCATTTTTTCTTTTATTCCTTTTTCACTTTGATTTGGTGTTTTTTCGTAGTCATCTTAGGCATGTGCATTCAGAATAGACAAGTATACACACAATAGACCATTTGCAAACAGGAAACCTTGAAAAATCGAGTTCTTCAGGCACATAGGGGTGCCTAACCCCTTCCCCATGCGTAACTAAAATCCTTACCCTTTCTCTGGCCCGCATTGATTTGTGCACTACATCCATTAGGCACGGAGCATGTATATGTCTTCTTTGCCTTGATTTCTTTTGATTTTTTCCTTTGTGTTTGGTTTTCCTCGTCTTTCCATTAATAGACTAGGTGGCGACTCCTTTTTCTTATTCTTTTCTTATCTTTCCTTGGTGTTTCTAAGCCTAGTCTTCTTCTCCAGATTCACCATCTTCGCTTTGACCGTATCAGGACTCCTCATGTGCTTCCACGCACCTTGGAGAGCCGTGTAGGGTTCCACCGGCATGGTCACAGGAACCGGCGACTTCACTGGGGATAACCAGATTCTTGCTTTCGTTTTGGTTTTCTTGCTTGTCTTTGGTCTACACACTTTGTGTTTATTTGCTTGTTCTATTTGTTTGCCCCGATCCATTGGGGATACTTGCGTTTTATTAAGCCATGGGGAATTGCGAGCATTTGTCTCTAGTTATGCCTTATTATTTATTTATCTGAGTTTGTGTGTCTACCTTTTGTTATGATGCTTGCTTTTCTTCACGACTTGTGAGCACTACACTAGCAAATGCCTTATTCATGCCTTTTACTTGATTGATTGACTGTTTGGATGCCATAATTGTGTGTTTTCTTTCCCTTTTTTTTATTTTCCATGATTAGGAGAGTAGAGACATGTTTGCCTCCCTATCTGGTTAAAATAAAACATACAAACTCAGATAAACAATTAATACGGCATAACTAGAGACAAATGCTCACAATTCCCCATGGCTTAATAAAACGCAAGTAAAAGACACTAGAGCATATGTGCATGAATTATCATCTTAGAGAACATGCATCTTCTCCTCTGAGTCCACCCACAGTTTGCGAAGGACAATTCTAGAAGCCTATTCTTTAGCTTTGGCGTAGGGCGTGTTGCTAGTTTGTCCCCCCATGTCTGGGGTTGTGTCGGTGCTAGAAGAGGGTACAGCTCCATGCTACTGCAGGAGACGAGGCCACCAACATATCACCCGTTCACTGTCTACACTTCGGCTAGGATTTAGAATGAGAACCTTACTTTTCTAACCAGTGTCAAAGCCTAAAACCCATGATTGCGTCCCGTGTGGTCAATTCCATATGGGACATGCATGGTGAGAGAGCGCACTTTAGGACATTCATACGCATTGTGTGTCATTGCATACCACTTTAATAACTCGCATTTGTCTATGTGTCGTTGTTCAAGTTCTGATACATGTTTCTCTTGCCTGTTTTCTCAGGTAGCTTGTTGCGAGGTCCTCAGCTAGGAGCTCGGGTGTCTCCGTTGTGGGCAGCCTCTTGTGGATGTTTTCTCTTGCATTTTCTGATCTATTAGTCACTTTTTGATTGTAGCTCGTCTTAGAGCTCGTGCGTTTGTTTTTTGCCGTAGCTCCATTCATTTCGCTTGCAGTTAGCCATGGCCCCGCAGACCCGCAAGCCTCTGGTTATTGTTTTGAAGAGGGTCCCTTATTCAGAGTCTCCTTCTCCCACTTTGGGTGCTTCTTCTTCCCACCATGTGTCTCGATTTTGGAATCATGGAGGATCTCTACCTCCTTTTCTGTGATAGCGGCAGACACAAGCCGATCTAGGGCCCGTCTTCGGCCATGCAAGCTCAAAGCCCGAGAGCTTTGGCTAGGAGACCAGAGCATAATCCTATTGATCTTGTTGAGAGTCCTCCTCTTTCAACTCTTGAGGTTCTAGTGTAGACCACTATAGCATTGTAGGCTCACCCCACTGCACTATCGCCCAAACCATCGCCCCAGCATCACATTGCTCTGGTGATGGGAGCGTTATCTCTACCTCCTGCACCACAACTGCATTTGTCATAGCACGCATCACAGTCACTTATGAACCAACCCATTAGTTGTGCGAGAGTACAATATTTCTCGAGTCTGTCGCTCGGAGCTGTACCAGTGCTGCTGTTGTTGCTCTCGCGCTTAGCACCACACATAGCACAGCATACTCACAACCCACCTTAGCAACAAGATCAGGTCCCAACACGTAGGTCATCACCGCACACTAGGCACATACCTTCCACTGTCAAGCCGGTGCATCTCATCACATCGACTCAGCCAAGACAGCAACTTAAGAAGAAACGAGGCCGTTGCTTTGAAAGCGACTACACTCCACTGGGCGAGTCGCTGAGCGCTGTTTTCCCTTGTGTTGTGTCACTTCTGAGACTCCCGGATCCGCATCCCCCACCAACTCTACTTCCTCGGTGGTATGACATGAACGTATACTACGATTATCATCTAGCCTCGGGGCATTCAACTGATAGTTTCCACACTCTTTGTTGTTGGCAAAGTACCCACATCCATGTCTCTACCCTCACTAGCATCTAGGTCAGCACGCATCGCACACCCACTCACCACCGTTGAGTTGACACGTTATGTTGTGTTAGTTCAGCAGGGGCAACAACAACGGCGAAAGCGACCTCACCATTGGGAAAGTGACTTCACCCCACTTGGAGAGTCATTGGGTGACATCTTTCCTAAAGTTGCACTATTCCTGTAGCTACTGGAGGTTCGTCCACCATCGAGCCAGTTTCCTAAGTGGTATAACACGAATTTGTTTTGCCAGTTCCATCGCACCTGTGGACATTCGACAAATAAGTGTTTTACTCTCCAGAATGCTGTCCACGATTTGATTGACAATGGGGACATTGTCATCAACCCATAGGAGGCAGCACACACATACACCTGCACATGCACGTGCACACCCTAGAATAGCCGACCTTACCTTGTCTGAGTCGGCAAGCTCCGAGGATGTTGGAACTTTAGGGGTTTCTTTTCCTCTTTCTCCCAGTTCTTTCCTGGGGAATCCATCGGGCATCATTAGCCTAGTTTGTTCTTTTTGCCTTCTCTCAATTTTGTCTGGCGACATTCACATATGCCACTCTTGTTCCTGTTCCTTTGCAGGGGGCCTAACCAAAAGTTTGCCAATTTGCCATGCGTTGATATGACCCAGCACGTGCAAATACCCTGGATTTGGTGGAAGATAGCTGTCACAATAGACATCAACTCCAACAGAGATACAGTCCTAATGTCACCAGTAGATTCAGCATTCACAGTGATAGCCTCAATTTTAATAATGTTTTTGATAGCTTCGAGTACACCTGCCTTGATTCCAGCTTCCAATGGCATTGCAAGGAGTTACTTTGAACCCCAATGGCATTGGCAAAACAACAACAATAAGGATTGGAGCTGTATCTTTTTTCCTTTACTTCCTTTGTTTTTCTTTTTGCATCACTATATATCAAAACACAAAAAAAAAGAAGCCCAAAAGATGAAAAAGAGGAAAAAGAAGAAAAACACAAAAAAGAAAAACATCAAGAAAAATTAAAAATAATAGTTTGTTTGTCAATAACATTCTGTCTGATGATGAAAATTGGAAAAGCTTGCCTATGTCAGAGTGGATTATCCCTCCCCAATTGTCACTACTTAGACAACCATGTTAGCAATGGAGCCACCAAACATCAAAGCTGAACGAAATGTCCAAGCTCCGCAAGGAGCCTGCACTTCCAAGAGGGAGATAAAATGTTAGGGGTGACTGAGAGTGTGAGCCAGAAAAGAAAACATACATTTACAAGGACATAAAAGAATAAAGAAGATAGAAGGTGAAGACAGAAGTCAGCCTAAGAGTAAGAGGCATGTGTTGTAGCTCTACCCTTACTGTACCTTGGAGAGGAGTTGGAGTATGTGCTCAGTAAAATCACACCTTTGAGAGACTGACCCACCCTCTTGTATTAGATGCTTCTTGAATAAATCGGGCACTTATTACCTCCAAGTCAGGGTTAGAGTGACACTGCATGTCTATGAGGGAGTAAAAGAAAAGTCAATGATATTGAAAAGAGAAAGCAGGTGCAGGACCTTAAAGAGTTTGGCATGGAGCCAGGTCCATTACACTACCTTATAGTGAGTTCGAGTGCCACCAGTACCCATCGAGAACCACCAATGACTTGCAAATCTCTGTAGTATCAACTGAGTCGAAGGTGTCATCCTCCTCTAACAGGCATACAACTTTCCAAACTAACTGAGGGTAGACAAACAGTCGAACTAAACAAGCAAGCGGTCCAAATAATGAACTCATTCAACAAGCAAAGCAATAAATGTAGATAACATGCAACTAAAATCACAAGACATGCATTTCTTGATCAAACAAAAAGGTCACTCTTAAATAACTAAATTGTTTGCAATAATAGAGTCCACTACAATAATCATAATCATAATTTTGCTTGGATGAATCTCTTTGCTTGAATATTAATTGGTTCGAAAGGATTTTGCCAAGGGCTTTTAGTCAGGGATTTGTCAGCCACTCTTTGGTCAAAGTGCATATACAGTAAGGACACCAGTTAGTGCATGAACTACATGGACTTGTAGAATCAGCAGTGTGACAGCAATTCCTCCACAACAGTTCAGGTGTGGTAAACATTATTTGGGGAACGCCTGAGGTCAACACAGCCAACTACATGTTTGCAGCTTGAGCACAATGACACAATAAGTAGTAGAAAAGAGAATAGCCAGCCTAAGACAGACTACGATTTATCACATTACTTCCTGCCATCAGAGTATAACTCAGGACAGTGGATGAATATATATGCCTCCAGTCAGCAAACAATTGTGTCACTAACCTCTACCAGAATTGGCCTTCACCATTTCAGTGATTCAAAGTGTGCCCACAGTCATAATCTAATCCTCAAGTCTTTACATCTTCGAGTGGTGCCCAATACTTCTCGTGGTAGCCTGACTCGATGCCATGGGCATCTGTTTCGCCTTGGTATCTTCTGACCAGTCTTTTGTTTTCATTGAGCATCATTCGCTTTTTATGCTAGGGGCATGTTAGCTACTTTTTAGCTGGGCTCACACAATTTGCTACTTGGTTCATCATGGGCAAGTCAGTTGTTCCTAGATCAGGACCTGCACATCAAAAGATTAGTGGGGACAACAACATGACTGTGGTCTCCACGCAGCAATCCAGAATCTTGTAAATACCATCAGGATAATTTCATTTGGTAGCATGACCAAATACAGAGCTATCAAAACACCATGGTTGAGCAGAACACACCCTAGACATACCAATCAGAGGTAGGCTACAATCTCGATCAAAGACCTTTATCAAGTTGCCACGATTCCTTCTGTCTTCCAAGTACAATACAAGATGGCAATTGGGTATACATACTTCCAGTCACTTGATGAATGTATCACTTGCTTCAACTAGTGACGGTCTCAATTACTCTAGTGGTTCAAGGAGCATTTGTAGTTACAGTCTGGCTTCCAATACCCCATACCCTCAAGTGATGTCCATTTAGTCCAATTCCAAGGGCATGTCAGCTGCTCTTTGGTCAAAAGTCACATATCATGTACCTGACCGAACACCAGTTACAGTGTAATTGAACCAGAGTCTTCGACCAAGGGCATGTCAGCTGCTCTTTGGTCAAAAGTCACGTATCATGTGCTTGACAGAACACTAGCTACAGTGTAATTTAACCAGAGTCTTCAACCAGGGTCATGTCAGCTGCTCTTTGGTCGAAGGTCACGTATTAGGTGCCTGACAGAACACCAACTTACTATGTAACTGAATTAGAGCCTTTGACCAGGGGCATGTAAGCTACTTTGTGGAAAGGAGGACTATTTTGAGAACTCTTGGTACGAAATATCTTCCAAATAATGGTAAGGTGCACATTCTTATAAAGAAGTGACATTCATTAGAGTCGGGGCATCGTTGGCATGTCACAAACACTATGAATTCGCGACGGCATTGGGTATATACAACAAATTTCCAACTGTTTCAACTGACATCCCCCATAGCGGCAACAATCCAGGGTGCACTGGTACATGAATAAGATTCCCCTTTGGCAAATCCTTTTGGCTAAATAGTTGGTCAGGATCCCTGTATCCTTGTCTCCCTGATCCGTGTCAGAAAGGATGGAGTTCAAAGACATTCTCTTTGACTTCATTCCAAGATGGATGAAGTCCTTTCCCTCTGGATTCTCATTTCGGAAGAAATAGAACCTAGAGATATATCTCTTGGGCTGATATCCTGAACTATTCGGTCGGCATCCATCAATTCACCATTCTCGATCGGTAAGTCCGAAACTTGCCATCTCTCCAGTCGATAAGTTCGAAACTTGTCATCTCTTGGTCGATAAGTCCTAAACTTGCCATTTCTTGGATGGTAAGTCCTAAACTTGCCATCCCTTGGTCGGTAGGTCCTAAACTTGCCATTTCTTGGTCGGTAAGTCCTAAACTTGCCATCTCTTGGTTGGTAAGTCCTAAACTTGCCATTTCTTGGTCGGTAAGTCCTAAACTTGCCATCTCTTGGTTGGTAAGTCCTAAACTTGCCATTTCTTGGTTAGTAAGTCCTAACTTGCCATCTCTTTGTCGATAAGTCCTAAACTTGTCATTTCTTGGTCGGTAAGTCTGGAACTTGCCATCTCTTGGTTGGTAAGTCCTAAACTTACCATATTCCCCTCTTGGTCGGTAAGTCTGAAACTTGCCATCTCTTGGTCGGTAAGTCCGAAACTTGCCATATTCCCTTCTTGGTCGGTAAGTTCGAAACTTGCCATCTCTTGGTCGGTAAGTCCTAAACTTTCCATATTCCCCACTTGGTCGGTAAGTCATAAACTTACCATGTCTTGGTCGGTAAGTCCTAAACTTGCCATATTCCTTTCTTAGTCGGTAAGTCCTAAACTTGACATCTTCTGATCGGTAAGTCCTAAACTTGCCATATTCCCTTCTTGGTCAGTAAGTCCTAAACTTGCCATCTTCCCCTCCGATTGGTAAGTCCGAAACTTGCCATCTCCTGGTCAGTAAGTCCTAAAGTTGCCATTTTCCCTTTGGTCGGTAGGTCCGAAACCTGCCATGTCCCATTCGATTCTAGCTCAGAAAGTTTGGTATCGATGGTGCCCCTTTTGGTCGTACTTCAGATCGATTACACCAACCTCCTTCTGTGGACCAATACCTGGGACTGCCCTATGGGAACCTGTCAAGGTGTCTATCCTGTTGGTCAGTAGGTCTAGTATCTTGTTGTGGCCCCTTTTTCTTGGGCTGGTATCCCGAACTAGCCGAGCAATACTTGTGGTGCCCGATGGATTCTACACTCGCCTTGTTCCTTCCCTCTTATTGGGCAGGTAGCCCTGACTACTCGGATGACCTCCGTAACCAGTCACGTGTTTGCAACACTCGCCATCGCTAGTGAAGACGACTAGTAGTGAAGCACAACCAGACGTTCCGCTCTTTGTAGTGCCTCTTTAACCTTTGAGACACGGTCCTCTGTTGTCCCCCAACACTCCAGAGCAACCAAGACCTCGTTTCAAGCCCTGAACAACCATCCTAGTCAAGCTCGTCGGAGAAGACAGAGTCGACGGCGAGATGGATCGGGAGAGGCACTCACACGGTCTTCCTCGCATCCATGCACCTGCACATCTTCCCCTTCTTCTCCTTGACCTTCTGGAAGCCTTGAATCGTAGCACCGCCGCCTCCAACAGTGCCTACCTTCTGGAGCTTGACGTCGGAACAGCGACGCTGATGAGCGAGGTAGGGAGAAGAAGCTGGCCACTCGATCCCTCATCATAGTCGATGGATCACTCCATCCAACCTCCTTTTTGCTTTTTTGGAGGTCAGATACACGATCAGGCGTTAGGGAAGCCCTGGATGGCCTCCCCAGGCGATCGTCGCCTGCGAGGTCAGTCGCTGATGACCGTCGAGGTTTCTTTTAAAAAGTTTTTAGAAAAACTTATGATCCTTTTCTTTCCTTGCACATAGGTACTTATTTCTTGCATTTAGGTCCCTGCACTAGTTTTTTAATTATTTTTATAATGATTTGTTTTGTAAAATTGCAGTGTGACCCCTGTACATTCTATTAATGTTTTCCAAGCTTTAAAATTTGATATAAATCCCTTGACTTGCTTTTAATTCATCCTTAAGTCCAGTATTTTACACAAAAATCCTTGAACTTTATTAAAATTGTTTTGAATGCATAATTTTCTGGCACAATTGCAAATTGAACCTTGGAGATTCAAATATTTACTCAAATGTGTTTAGAATTGCATTTTAGACCCTAAACTTCACAGATTTCACATTGAATGCATGTTTTCTAGGGTAAATTTGTAGAACAGTCCTTGAAACTGTCTGTTTTCAAACATAAACACTTTATCTTGCACATTTAACCCTAATTTGTTTTAGAATTGCATTAGATACATATTTTTTTGACAAAATTGTAGATTAAACCCTAGGAATCCTGATTTTGACCAAAAATGCACAGTTTTGCACATTTAAACCCCAACTTCTTTGAAATTACTTAAATTGTGTTTTCCTAAGTATTTTTGCTGATTTAGCCTTAGAATCTTAGCTTTCATTTAGGAAATTGGAATTTTGCACAAAAGTCCCTGGAATTTACATTTTTCACTCACACATGCATTTTGTACATTTTGTTACCTTTTTTCTTGCATATTTTCTCATGCCATCTTCCTTGCACCATGCACACATTTTCAACTCATTTCATACTTAATTTTCAAATTGTTTTCTGGATTTCTTCTGACTTTCACGACTTTGATTTGATTTGAATTTCCATCGCTCGAGGGCATACATTTACAGGCTTGACAATGCCGACATTCACCCGAATGAGGATTATTTTCTCTAAATTGATTTTCTCAGATTTCTTTGGATTTCTTCGAGTTTCCACTGATTTACGCGACACTTTCTGAGAATTCCCGATTTTCTCGATTTTCCTCATCGCCCAAGGGCATACAGTAACGTGGCATTTTCAATGCCTACATTATCCCTCGGATTGTCATTTTTTCTTTTATTCATTTTTTCACTTTGATTTGGCATTTTTTCACAGTCATCTTAGGCATGTGCATTCAGAATAGACAAGCATATACACAATAAATAATTAGCAAGCAGGAAACCTAGAAAGACCGAGTTCTTCAGGCGCATGGGGGTGCCTAACCTCTTCCCCATGTGTAACAAGAATCCTTACCCTTTCTCTCGCCCACATTGATTTGTGCATTACATCCATTAGGCATGGAGCATGCATATGTCTTCTTTGCCTTGATTTCTTTTGGTTTTTTCCTTTGTGTTTGGTTTTCCTCATCTTCCCATTAAAAGTCTAGGTGGCGACTCCTTTTCCTTATCTTTTTCTTATCTTTCCTTGGTGTTTTCGAGCCTAGTCTTCTTCTCCAGGTTCACCATCTTCGCCGTGACCGTATCGGGACTCCTCGTGTGCTTCCACGCACCTTGGAGAGCCGTGCAGGGTTCCCCTGGCATGGTCACAATAGCTGACATGCCCTTGGTATCAAGATGTGACAATAAAATTGTGAAGGCTATAGATGGTAGATCAAGGGATACTCGGGCAAAGCCAACATCTTCGATATCGAGATGAACTACCACAAAAGTCTTGAAGACAAGGATGTAGGGGTCTTGACCAACTATTTAGCCAAATGGGTTTGCTAAGGGGACCTTATTCACAAGTACCAGTGCACCTTGGATAATCACCACTGTGTGGGATATCAGTTGAGGCAGCTAGGGATTAGTATTCTATGCCCAATGCTGTCATGAATTCAGAGTGTTTGTGATATGCCAATGATGCTCCAAATCTAATGCTTGATTCGCTGTAGTGTCCTGCTATGGTTGTCGCTTTGTAGGAACCATTATGTAATGAATGTCACTTCTTTATAAGAATGTTCACTTCACCATCATTCTGAATAGTCCACTTTTCCACAAAGCAACTTACATGCCCCAGGTCGAAGAATCTAGTTCAGTAAGATAGTAAGTTGGTGTTTTGTCAGGCGTTTGATACGTGACTTTTGACTGAAGAGCAGTTGACATGTCCCTAGTATCAAACTGGCTGGACGTCACTCGAGAGTATGGAGTCTTGGAAGCCAAACTGTAACTATAGATGCTATTTGAACCATTAGAGTAATTGAGACTATCACTAGTCGAAGCAAGTGATACATTCATCTAGTGACTAGAAGTATGTATACCCAACTACCTTCTTGTATTGTACTTGAAAGGAAAAAGGAATTATGGCGACTTGACATAGACCTTTGATTGAGATTGCAGCCTGCGTTCGACTAGTATGTCTAGGGTGTGTTTTGCTCAACCATGGTGTTTTGATAGTTTTGTATTTGGTCGTGCTACCATAGGACATTCTCCTGATTGTATTTGGTCGTGGAGATCATAGTCACGCTGCTGTCTCCACCAATCATCTGTATTTAACAAGAGATAAACTAATAGGTATCCCTACTGTACATTTAACCCGAAAGAGCAATAGAAATGCCCATAGTTAAAATTCTAGTTCAGTTATTACATTCAATGTGCAGTGAATTGCCTGATGTATGTGTCTTGACAAAAGAACAACTGACCTACCTTTGATGAACAGAGTAGCAGATTGTGTGAGCCCGGCTAGAAAGCTGCTGACATACCCCTAGCATAAAAGGAGAACGATGCTCAATGAAAACAAAAGGTAGATCAGAAGATACCAAGGAAAAACAGATGCCCCTGGCATCGAGTCAGGCTACTGCAGAAAGTGCTGGGCACCACTCGGAGATGTAAAGACTTGAGGATTCGGCTGTGACTATAGGCACACTTTGAATCATTGAAATGGTGGAGGCTTATTCTAGTTGAGGCCAGTGACACAATTGTTTACTGATTGGAGGCATGTATATTCATCCACTGTCCTGAGCAATACTCAGATGGTAGGATGACATGTGATGAATCGTAGCCTATCTCAAAATGGCATGCCATGGATATTCTCTGTTCCCCTACTTATTGTGTCATTGTGTTCAGATTGTAAACTTGTACTTGGCTGTGTTATCATCAGGCATTCCCCATATAATGTTTTCCACACCTCAACTGTCGTGGAGGAGTCGCTGCCATGCTGTTGATTCTGCAAGTCCATGTAGCTCGTGCACTAACTAGTGTCCTTACTGTATATGCACTTTGACCAAAGAGTTGCCGAAATGCCCTTGGCTAAAAGCACTCGGCAAAATCCTGTTGAGTCAATCAATATTCAAGCAAAGAGATTCATCCAAGCAAAATTGTGATGATTATGATTATTGTGATGGACTCTATTATTGTGAGCAATTTAATTATTTAAGAGTGACCTTATCGTTTGATCAAAAACTGCATGTCTTGTTGATTAGGTGTCATTTTAGTTGTTTGTTATCTACATTTATTGCTTTGCCTGTTCACTGAGTTCTTTTTCTAGTTCGCTTGCTTGCTTAGTTCAACTGTTTGTTTGCCCTCAGTTATGCTGGAAGACTGTATGTCTGTTAGAGGAGGACACCCTTGACTCAGTTGACGCTACAGAGACTCACAAGCTGTGGGTGGTTCTCAATGGGTAGTGGTGGTGCTCAAACTCATTGTAAGGTAGTGTACTGAACCTTGCTCCATGCCAAACACTTTAGGGTCCTATACCTACTTTTTTGAGATCATTGATTTTTTTTTACTCCCTCATAGACATGTGGTTTCACCCTAACGTTGACTTGGAGGTAATAGGTGCCCGATCTATTCTGGAGGCCTTTGTTGCAAGAGGGTGGTTAGTCCCTTAAAGGTGTAATTTTACTGGGCGCATATTCCAACTCCTCTCCAAGGTATGGTAAGGGTAGAGCTACAGCGCATGCCTCTCACCATTGGTAGACTTATGTCTTCTCCTTCTGTCCTCATTATTCTTTTATGCCCTTGCGAATGTATGTTTTCTTTTCTGGCTCACATCATCAGTCACCCTTAACATTTTATCTCCCTCTTGGAGGTGCAGGGTCCTTGTGGTGTTTGGACATTTCGTCAGGCTTTGATGTATGGTGGCTTCCTCGCTAACTTGGTCATCTGAGTAGTGACAACTAAGGAAAGATAATCCATTCCGACGTAGGCAAGCTTTTCCGATTTCGTCATCCGATAGAATGTTATTGGCAAGCAAACTATTACTTTTGTTATTCTTAACGTTTTTCTATTTTGTGTTTTTCTTTATTTTCAACTTTTGTGCTTTTTCTATTTTTTTGTGTTTTGATATATGGTGATGAAAAATGAAAAAACAAAGGAAACAAAGGAAAAGGATACAACTCCAGTCCTCGTTGTTATTGTTTTGTCGATGCCGTTGCTGGTGACATTAGGACTGTATCTGTTGTTGGAGTTGATATCTGCTGTGACGGCTGTCTCCTACTAGATCTAGGGTATTTGCACGTGCTAGGTCAGATCGGTGCATGGCAAACTGGCAAACATTTGGCTTGGCCCCTCATAAAGGAACAAGAAGAAGAGTGGCACACGTGAGTGTCGTCATATAGAACTTGGGAAAAGGAAGGAGGACGAACAAGGATAATGAGGCTCGATGAATTCCCTGGGAAAGAATTAGGAGAGAGAGGATAAACCCCTAAAGTTCCAACATCCTTCGAGCTTGTCGGCTTAGACAAGGTAAGGTCGGCTATTCTAGGGTGTGCACGTGCATGTGCAAGTGTGGGTGTAGGTGTAGGTGTATGTGTGTGTTGCCCCCTGTGGGTTGACGACAATGTCTCCATTGTCAATCAAATCTAGGATAGCATTCTAGAGAGTGTAACACTTATTTGTCGAATGTCTATAGGCTTGATGGAGTTGGCAAAACAAGTTTGTCTTATACCACCCGGAAGTGGGTCTGATGGTGGACGAATCTTTGGTAGCTGCAAGAATGGCACAACTTTAGGAAAGATGTCGCTCAACGACTCCTTGAGTGGAGGGTAGCTGCTTCCTTTACGCCGAGGTCGCCTTTGCTATTGTTGCTGCCTTTGCTGAGCAGATACAACATGATGCGTCGACTCAACAATGGTTTGTGGGTGTGTAATGCATGTAGAACTAGATGCTGGTGAGGGTACAAACATAGATGTGGGTGCTACATCTTGCGTGCCAGCGACAATAGTCCCACTGTCTATCAAAGTCTGAATGAGACCCCGTAGAGTGTGGCAATTATCAATCAAGTGCCCTAGGGCTTGATGATAATCGTAGTATATGCTTGTGTTGTACCACAAAGGAAGTGAAGTTGGTGGGGGACACAAATCAGGGATTCTCTGAAGCAACACAACCTGAGGAAAAATAACGCTTAGTGGCTCAGCTAGTTAAGTGTACTCACTTTCAATGGGATGGCCTTGCTTTCGCTTAGGTTGCTGTCCTTGCCGAGCCGATGCGACGTGATGCACTGGATTGAGGTGGAAAGTGTGTGTACAATGTGTAGTGATGTTCTATGTGCTAGGACTTGAACCTGATGTTGAGGTGTGCAATGAGTATGCTGTGCTGTGTGTGGTGTTGAGTGCGAGAACAACAGTTGTGGCACTGGTATGGCTTCGGGCGGTGAACATGAGAAATGTTGTATTCTCGCACAACTAATGGGTTGGTCCTTAAGTGACTGTGATGCATGCTGTGACAAGTGCAGTTGTGGTGTAGGAGGCAGAGATAACACCCGCATCACAGGAGTTGTGTGAAGCTAGGGCGATGGTATGGGTGATAGTGCAGTGGGTTGAGCCTACAATGCTATAATAGTCTGCACTAGAACTTCAGAGGCCGAAAGAGGAGGACTCTTAATAGGATCAAGAGAAAGATCCATGTGCTCAAGTTTCCAGGCCAAAGTTCTCAAGCTCTGAGCTTGCATGGCCGAAGACCCATCAATGGATAGGTTAGAAGGCGAGAGCGGAACAGGAGTGGTCTTTAAACAGACACAACTGTAGCTCGTTGTACTCTTGAAACAAGAGGGCCCAGGAGATAGGGTGCAGTTGGTAGAGCGTCTAGGACCCACGTGGTAGTCACCACAATCGACTCGGTGACAGGCCCTAGATTGGCTTGTGTCTGCCGCTATGCCGGGAAAGGAGGTAGGGATCCTCCATGATTCCCAAATCGGGACGCATGGTGGGAAGAAGAAGCACCCAAAATGAGAGAAGGAGGATCTGAATGTGGGACCCCCTTCAAAACAATAACTAGAGGCTTGCAGGTTTGTGGGGCCATGGCTAGCCGCAAGTGAATATGAATGGAGCTACGACAAAAGACAATTGCACGAGCTCTAAGACGAACTACTGTCAAAAGTGACCAACAGCTCAAGAAACAACAAGAGAAAAAAACCACAGGAGGTCGGCCGCAATGGAGACACCCGAGCTCCTAGCTGAGGACCTTGGAACAAGCAACCTATGGTGAAAGTGATCACCTATGGTGCAGAAATCATTCCCACCATGTCCACTAGGGTTGAAGGTCGTATGGTTGGGGAGACATGAGTAGCTTGAAAGAACCACAAAATGGCCTCTCTGTGCTCGACTGAGGTATGGATGAGGTCCCATATGGATATGTCGGCCTTGACCTTTTTAAGTTGGGCAGTGATGTTAGCTATGGGCTTGTCTTTTTTATGGGTGGTGGTGGATTTATGCTGGCTTTCTTTTGCAATTGGCATTGAAGGTTGGTTTTCTTGTGATAGGGATGAAGACACAGGCTGACTAGGCTTGGGGGTAGGAGGTGGAGCCCTATATACCCGTCCCAATTGTGTTATTTCTATGCACATTTTTGTGGCATAGCTATATGGAATGCGATGGGTGTCCTACGTCAAGTTATTAACTACAGGAGCACGAGCTTCTAGTTTTAGTTGGGCTATTGGTGATGGAAGTGTTGAGGCTGATGTAACCTGAATTAGGTTTGGCCTTGGCCTTGCTAACAAACAAATAGATGGCAGGGTGGATTTTATGGTGGGATGCCTCGCCACTTGCCCTAACTTGGTGATGAGCAGGATCATGTTGATTGTGGTACTGGAGGATTCAACAAAAGATTGATAGAGGTGGTATGGAAAAGGTGTCGAGACATCGTGGATCAGAATGGAGGGATCTGGTAGTGAAAACGTAGATCGGTGAGGGAAATTGGAATGAATCCATGAAGTTCCAGGGGTTCCTAAGGCCTAGTGCTTAGGCAAGGGTCGATGCGCTATACTAGGTTGTGCTGGTGGCGGTGTTGGTGAAGACTCTTCTTGTTGAGTATTGATGATAATGATCTTTTGATCAATCAGGTCCTTAATAGCATTCTAGAGTGTAAAACAATTGTCTGTGGAATGCCCCGCAGCTCTATGGAAACTACGGTACAAGTTTGCCTTGAACTACGTCAGTAATGGGTTCGACGGTGGGCAAACCTCTGGGAGCTTCAGGAGTGACATGACCATGGGGAGGACAACACTTAGTGGTTCGACCAAGGGTGTGTAATCTCTCTCTGGTCGGTGGGACCGTCTCTGCCCTGGGTGCTGTCCTTGCCTTGCTGGTGTAGGAGAATACACTAGCACAGCAGTGGTAGTGATGTATGATGTGCGTGGTGCCCTAGGTGTGGGTGCATAGACAACCTGATTTGGAGCTTGGGAGCTCATCACATTGACTAGCATAATGGGAGTCCCAATGTATGCCACAGGATTCTTGGAAGTGTCCTTCCTCTAGGCATGGTTGGTATTGGATTTGCTGCTGCTTCCATTGTTGTTGTTGGTACCACCACTATGGTTTGGAGTTGTAGCTTGTTTGGCAAATGTTGTAAGTGCAGGGAAACATCTGCTATGCAATGAGCTCTTCACTCGTGTGCCAGCTTTAATCAGGGATGTAAAAGTGGAAATGGGTTGGATACTTAGTAGCACCCTAGTGGTTAGCTATGCCCTGCGAATTATCATCTCGATAGACTCCTCGTCGGAGGGCCTATCTCGGACTTATGAAGCTAGGGCTCCTTAGTGCTCGACGTACTCCCTAAATGGTTCGTGGGGCTTCTGCCTTGTTGCGACTAGGTCCTCACGCTTTGGGACCATGTCGAGATTGAATGAGTATTGCTTTAAAAATGCCCGATTGAAGTCATTCCAAGTATTAATTGGGGTTATATCTAGGGATGTGAACCATTTTAAAGCCAGACCTGTAAGGCTCTTTTGGAAGAGGCAAATAAGTAGCTTCTTATTAGTCTGAGGCTGAGGGAGATCACCACAATACACAATCAAATGCGAAATAGGGAAGTCTTTTCCATTGTACTTTTCAAACTCATGGATGTGAATGTTCGAAGGGGGAATAGCCTTTGGAATGTAGCAAAGGTCCTGGCTAGTAGTCTCCACCCTACACTAAATGTAGTGCTCTTTCCAAATCACTCACTCTAGCAATGAGAGCGTCTAGGGTTGTTGCTATTAGAGAAGGTGTAGTGGGGCTGAGACCAACGTACACCGAATGGGTTGAACCTAGGTGCTCCTCCAGATCTACCATCTCACCAACTAGTGTAACAGCAAGATGGCCAACGTACCTGTGTGTGGGTGTGTGGTGTTGTGGGATGAATAGAGGAACCTGAGCTTGATGCAAGGGTGAAGGATAGAGAGTATGCTGTGCAATGGGTGGTGCTCGATGCGGGAGCAGTAGATTTTGCACCTGTACGGCTCTAGATAAAGAACCTATTAGACATCGAGCTCCTACTAGTCCAAATGGCTGACCATCAGATGTTGGAGTTACATACTGTGGATAATGTTGTGGTGGAACAAGAGGTAGAGTTGGTAGCCCTACTACTGATGTAGCGAGAAGCTATGGCGAGGGTTGTGGTGGTAGTGTGTGAGATGCAACATGGAATGCATGGGATAGCTATAAGGGAACTTTGGGATCAGGATGAACAGTAGACATCCGAGTTGGATCCATTGAAATAGACATACCCTACAGCTTTTGGGTGAGAGCCAAGAGCTAATGGGGTTGCATGGCAAAGAGACTATCGGTAGCAGTACTAAAAGTTGAAACAGCAAGTGGAAGAGATGACAAAGGAGGTTGTAGACTTGACTATCCTACAGACATGACAACTACAGAAGGAACAATCGTAGTTGACGAGGTGTCATTTATGGCAATGATTGCACTGTGATTTGGCTTTCGATTTTTCTATGCACCTTGGCTTTGTCATTTTATTCCGAGAGCTATGCTTAATGGATTCTAGTTTTGTCTATAAGGATTTGGAGTAGACTTAAGGGTCTACAACATATATTATGGGTGCAATGTTTTGTGGTTGTTTTGCAGGTCTGCCCCTAGCTCCTACATTGGGTGAAAATTTCTAGCTTCTATCTCAGGCCTGTCTAAATTCTGACAAAAAACCTTGGGAGTGGGCTGTGTGTGTGGGTTTGGCAAGTCCTTTTCTTGGTTTTTTTGGGTGTTGTTAGCTAGTGCTAATACCTTGTAGGTAATCCTAGAATGTAAATGATTAGGATAATCATTAGAAAGGATTTAAGATTGACCTAAAATGAATTATCAAGAGTCCACCTCCCGTGTGGGTAGAATAATAAACTATAGAACTTAGTAATTCTAAGCTCTCCCCTTTAATGATGTTGATTGGACAATAAGATCTATAATCAACCCTAGGATCGCTTGATGGATCAATTTGGGTGTGGTGTGCTGAATGGGGCATTCAGTGGCACAATTTTGGGTGCTTGAGTCGATCTAGTTGTACTCTTGAGGGACATGAGCCAGTAGGTGTCTTACACTTTGGTGCCAGAGTATAGAGTTCTGGTTGTGGTTTCTCTATTGTGGTGTTTTCTGGATGAGCTTGACACTTAGAGGGCATTTTTGTTGGTGTTTTTCTTGAGTTGTGGTCGTGGGTTGAGTGTGGTACTTGTGAACCTAGACGCTCCCAAGGTGTGTTTGTTTTGGCCTAACAGAGGAGCTATTGAGGTTGTGTTTTATTTGTGGTTTCATGACCTTTGGTTTCCATGCCACTGTTGAGCACAGTGGTTTATGAGTTTTAAAAGATATTTAATGGTTTTTGAAATGACTTTCCAAAAAGAGAGTTTTAAAAAGAGAAAAGCACATATTTGATAATGATTTGAAAGGAGTTTTCCAGTGCTTTCTATTTGCATTGGAGGTCGAGATACATCAGGTTGAGGTTTGTCAGGTCTTGGAGGTGTGACACTCCTCGATTGTCGTTTCAAGGCTAGGGTTGTAGTCCACGGGTTGAGATATTTTGTTGCATGATGGGGAGGTATGATACTCCTACTGTCATTGTGAGCACTAAAGTTCGGGTGTTGTTGGGTGTGGAGATATGAGACTCCCTCCTAGGCACAATGTGGAGGACGTCGTGAGGAGGTGTACCCTGTGAGGGCCAGTGTGGATGGGACAAGTGCCCTTTAGCTGGTTTCGTCTTGAGAGATCAGAATCACCTTCCTAGGAGGGGTTGACTTTGAGAGGGTTCTCTAGTGGGAGAATCGATAGTGGGTGGCTCTTACACAGGGTGGCACATTGTGGCAGTGTAGACATCGTTGGTCGCACTTTGATGGACTGCTTGTGGCCAGTGTTGTCTGCTTGGTGTAGACACCCCAAATTTTACAGGAAGGTATGAACGGATCCAGAGGAGAGAGGGTGTGATCTTGGAACTACCTCAATAGCATTCATGTTAGCCATTGGCTTCCGGTTGTCCCTCAATGAGTGGTCAATGGGCTCAAAGGCTGCATGACTGGCTTCTATTCGGCCAAACAAAACTTCCAACCGATTATACTTGACGTGGATTTCAGGCGTATATAGTTGGCAGAAGTAGGTGGCGAATTTAATTGGTAAAATGTCCTGTTTCAGTGCTGAAGGGTAGAAAAGTCTCTGTTGCTTCTTGATTTCTTGATTTTCTACTAATGACAGCTAGGATTGAGCCTGGCCTCATTCCTCTCACCTCCAGGTACCATTGTGCCTTTAATTTGGTAGTGAATTCACCATCTCAGACCCTTAGAGGTCATCAACACAATTTGTCGGAGACTGTTAAGCATCCACAGCCTCAATTCACATCTGGTGCCTATTTAAACCCCTTGGCGCCACTCAAGAGGGGAATCACCATCACTGCAACAAGCTTCCAAGCATTCCAGCTCTAGATCTCCCTCGGCAATCCAATTCCAACATCACTACCTCTGATGGCAAACTCAACCACTGTCGATGACGCCTGAGCTGGGAGACGTTTTCGACGACATACGACACGTCACAGGTAAGTCATTTGCTCTTCTCTATCATCATTTTGGCATCGTTTAGATGCGTGAGTCATTGGGAGTTGGTTCCCGACGCTCACCTCCTTTTCTTTCCTTGTCGATTTTGAAGGTGCTGGTTGTGGAGGAAACTAATAGCCATTCTTCGCACGACGTGCATGCTCCTTCTTATTCCTTGTCTTCCCTGCCCTTTTGAGTTCTAGTTAGTGCTCGATGTCCTCAGTGATCGATGCCAGCACTGGTGGGGAGACAGATAAGGGGATTCGTTCCACGGTGCGAGCTTGTAGTCTCGCTCTGCTTCATTGCCTTGGCTCCTCCAGCACTTGTTCTTCTGCCACTGCTCTTCCCTGATCCTTAACAAGGATTGTCGGCACTGCTCTTTAGATGAATGGAGTTCTCACTATGACCATGCCCGCCTGCAGAGTCGCACTAGAGGGAGGCGATCACAGTCTTTTAAGGGAAAGACAAAGAAAACCACAAAATATTGAATGCACGAAATGCAAATGTGAAGGCCAGATGTCTACTAACCAGAGGATGGGAAAGGATTCCTATTATGCACGGGGAAGGTGTTAGGCACCCCCGTACGCCTGAGAAACTTAGTCTTTCTAGTTTAATTTGCTTACTAGGGGCTAAATGAATGTTTGCTAAACCTAGATCATGCTTTAAACATGCTAATATAAATGCCGAGACAAAATTGGATGAATGTGTAAGATGATATGCGAAAACTGCGAAGAAAATCACATGAAATGATGAGGTTTTTGAAAGGAACACCTCAGAAAACTATATTGATATCAAAAGCTAAAAAGTGGGGTCAACCCAAGTCCTCGGAATCAAGGAAAAAGTCATGAAATACAAAAAGGAGAAATAATCCGCAAATGGGCCAATGTGGGCCTTTCAGTCAATTCGTGTACACCCTGGGGAGATGAAATTATA
Source organism: Posidonia australis (assembly GCA_024699735.1). Lineage (NCBI taxonomy): Eukaryota > Viridiplantae > Streptophyta > Magnoliopsida > Alismatales > Posidoniaceae > Posidonia > Posidonia australis. The sequence continues at coordinate 44,780 of JAMKQA010029503.1, forward strand.
ATCAAATCAAAAAATCTGAAACGTAGGAGTAAAGAGAATCAAATTGAATGTTGGGTGAGGGACTCCAAAAACAAAGTGAAGAAAAATCCAAGAAAGAAACACATGAGATGCAAACTCACTTAAAAGGAGGGACTGATGCGCAAATGTGATGAAAACTATATGAAATGCATGAATAAGTGCCTAAATATGTAAAAGTGCTAAGGGATGGCTTGGACAAGGATTATGCAAGGCTGAATGCGAAAACTAAGATGCATGCACATGGATTGGAGGCACAGGGGCAATTTGGTCATTTTGATGGCTAGATGTGATAAATGCATGTATGGGGATAATGCATGATCAAAGTTATTTCAAAATGTGTGCCAAATTTCAAGAAAATGTTATTTGTGGGAGAATGTGGAGGGAAAAACAATAAAATGACGTAAACACAATAAAGGACAAACACAAGGATTAAAATGCAAAATTTAAAAAAAAGGGTGAGAATCTGGATCAAAATATATTCAGTGGCTTCTATTCTAACATGCAGATGATGGATCATATGACAATGTGGCACTGAAATGTGTGAAAATTACACTTAGATAATTTCCTGAAAACTCATGGTCTAAAGTGAAAATACGACCAAAATATGAAATGAAAGACTATTTAACAATGCAAACATGATTTTTGAGTGACATCTATGCTTAAGTGCAGCATTACAAATGCCCATGAAGAAATGCCAAAAAAAAGTATGTCAAAACACTTTAAATCCTAATTAATGGATTTGAAATTAGTTTAAGGGTCTAGATGGAAATTTTCTGTGCTCAAAAATTGTTTGATGTAAATCCAAGGACTTATATGCAAAATTTCTGGGCCTGAATGTGATAAAAATGGACTTTTATAATGATCAGTGTAATAATGCAATTTCTCACGGTTAATATGCAAAATTTTTAAGAAGAATTTATTTTTAGAAACTTTAGGGGCTTATTGCAAAAGATCAGGACTTAAATGTGATAAAAATTCAATTTTTAGTGATTATCAGTGTGATTTTAAAATCCTTCAGGGTTCAGAATACCAATGTCACAGGGAAAACTCATTTTAAAAAGTTCCAGGGGCCAAATGCAAATGTTCAGGACTAATTATAAAGAAAACATGGATGCTAGGTGTGACCATGCCCGACCCGGAGGGAGGGGTGGGGAGGAGACCACAACCATGCCATGATGGCGAAGGCGCAAGGATAGGATAGAAGAAAAAGGAAAAGAAAAGGGAAGGAGTCGCCACCTAGTCTTTTAAGGGAAAGACGAGGAAAACCACAAAAGGATGAATGCATGGGATGCTGATGTGATAGTTGGATATATACTAATCAGAGGATAGGTAAGGATTCCTATTACGCACGAGGAACGTGTTAGGCACCCTAGTACGCCCGAGAAACTCGGTCTTTCTAGTCCAAATGCTTGCTAAAGGTTTGATGAATGTTTGCTAAAACTGGATCATACTTTAATCATGCTAATTTGTATGGATGTGACAAGACTAAATGAATGTGCAAGACAATGTGTGAAAACTGGGAAGAAATCCACATGAAATCATGAAAAAGACATGAAAATCAAAAAGGGGAAAATAATCCGTAGTAGGGACAAATGTCGGCCCTCAAGCCTGTTGCTGTACGCCTTGAGGCGATGAAATCCAAATCAAATCAAAAACATGAGATGTAGGATCAAAAACTAGTCAAATTGGATAAAGGATGAGAAATTCTGAAGGTAGAGTGAAGAAAGAAACCATGGATGAAAGGCATGGGATGTCGGCTTGCTAAATAAGGATAAATGGGAAAAAAAGATAAAAACTACAAGGATAAGT
>JAMKQA010029504.1:0-30012 GCA_024699735.1 Posidonia australis
ATGAGAGAAGAGGAAAAGAAAGAAAAGAGGAAAGAACGAGCATGCAAACCGAGGCAACTGTGCATCCTCAAACCGGACTCCACATGGATCCCAAATCACAAGCAGATGCACAGAAAGACAACCACAACCCCACACAACCAAGAAACAACAGATTACCCACTAATAAACCATTATACACAATATTGCAAATAATTACATGGTTTACAATAAAACTGGGTAATCATGTCCAGATGTCACACCCCCCCAATCACCCAGTTACAATTGACAATATTGCTTAGAACCTATAATTCCTTAAGAAAGTACTCCTTATGTATAGGCTCACAGGGACCATATACCCCACTAAGCCACCAATCCACCCCATCTCTATAGTTAATAAAGTTGATAGAGAGACTGTATGTGGCAGAGATGGTATCCTGAAGTTGACAAAAACTATCATTCCACCCAATTAAAATGCCACGAGATGCCCCAATAGAGGGCAAGTGGAAGCAACTGTTCAAGTGCCCTCCACCCAGAATCTTAAGAAGAGAAGGATTGAAGTCTTCCTTTTTAGTCTCACTAATAATAATAATATGACATTTGTTCAATCTAATTAAATTTCTAACTGTCCTTTTTTTTGCACTACTCCCAATTCTCCTAATGTTCCAAGCAGCAATAATCATGTGGACACTTGGAACAAACGAGGAGAAGTTAAAGTCTCCTCAACAGACTGGGGCATCTCAAATTGAATAGGGTCTAAGCCTTGATCCTTTCTAACCAAATTCAGGAAAGCTTGAGCCTCATCAACATTCTGAAAATTAAAACCAATGGCATTACCAAATGTCTTGAATTGATCAGCTGATTCCCACATAAGTACCTCTTTATCCATGACATTATAAGGGCTATCAATGGGGCAAGTATGAGATTCGTAAGAGCTAGCAGGGATATTAACAGAAACAGAGTCTATGTTGGCAAGAGTGATAGAATCTGCAGAATGCTCAATGAAAGCAGAGAAATTACCTGGAGCATGAAGTGGAGTGGTTGGCAGTGAAGCAGGTCTTTCCCCAGTGTCCGATTCCGGATCTTCTTGCTCAAGGCAGTTAAAAACCGGCATCACCTTTTTAAATTTTGCCAGAGAAAGATTCCTGGCCCTTATTTCCTCCTCCACAAACAGAGTCGCCTCAGAAAGCCCCTTATTGGTGGCTGAATGTATTGCAGAGGTAGAGGTTCTCCCATGAATTGACAAGGAGGGAGTTGGAAGGAGGCCCTCAGAAATGGGAGTAGGATGAAAAGATGAGGAAAGACTGGAAGTTCTAGTCCAGACATTATTACCACGTTGTGAACCCTTACCATTTTTCCCCCTCTCCCCCCTTGTTAGATTTAAAAGGCCTACGATTGGGAGGAATCCTCCTGGGAGTAGAAGAAGAACTATTGTTCGATTGAGTAGGCCATGGAGGTAGAGAGGCAGGAGCAGAGGAAGAAGGCTGACATAAGTCCCAGCAGTTCCTATACTTAATAGGATATACCAATCTACCAAAAGCAAAGAACCTAGTATCCGGGATATCCCTACCAATATGAAGTCGGATTTTGATTTTCACAAACCCCAGAGACTTAAATCTATCAAGGGAGGTATCTACCTCTAAGATGTCAGCAAAATCAGCAACCATATGAGCAAAGAGGTCGATATTCCATAGATGATGAGGTATACCCTCCAACCTGATCCAAATGCCCTCTTCCTTAAGAGTAAAAATCGCATTGGAGCTAGAGGACCAGGGGACATAAGATGCAGACAACATCTGTAAGGTAGAGCCATTAAGATTGAGTGACTCGTTTCGAGAAGAACATGATGCAAATTTAATCAGGAACTTCCCAGGGGAGAAATCCAAAACCTCCTCAAAAGTGGAGGTCGACCAGTTCATGCGGAGGTGATCCTCCAAGGTAGACTTAGAAAGGTGCGGAGTGTGGGAGGTGACAACCGCGCAGCAGGACAAAAAATGGAGATGATCATAAGCAGAGTCAGAAAGTGGAAGGAGGTTCGGGGTATGTGGAGAGAGTTCAGTCATTGCAGCACAGGAAGGGGATGGTGCAGCTTGCTGTTGAAATCTGCAGATGGCTATAGAGTGAGAAGAAGAAGAGCACTTAAAACAAGAACCTCTATAGTGACAGAATCGTTTAACGTGACCTCGAAGACCACACGAAAAACATCTACCTTGTTGTTTACAAAAAACTTACAAGGGGAGAGAGCTTCTTTTGTCGAGAGATCAGTTCCCAGTGATCAGGAGCATCGTCTTCAACGCACCCTGAATCCACAGCAGGCGTCGGGACGAGTAGACATGGAATTCGGGCCGGGCCGGGCCAGCCCGGCCCATGGAACAAGCGGCCTGGCCGCAATAGGCCATGGGCCCGGCACGGCCCATGGCTCGCATCCGGGCCGGTCCGGGCCCACGGGCCGACTGCAACACCTCTTTTTTTTTCCACTGTGCACGGACCGGCCTTGCCCGGACTGCTTCGTGAGCCAAACTGGGCCTACGCGACGGGCCTGGCCCGGCCCGGCCCACGAGTGATTTTTCCGGGCCAGGGCCGGCCCGGCCCGATTTCCATGTCTAGGGACGAGAGTCCGCAGACCACTAGACCTAGCTCGAGTCACTGAGGGGCAACTAGGAGAAAGGGAGAGAGGAGAGAAGCGTGAACCCAATATACTAGAGCCCGTAACGCCAGAAGAAGAGTGACGTGAGGAAGAAGTAAGGTTGTCCTGCAAAGGAGGCTCGAATTCTGACAAAATCTCATTGTCGGAGATACGGGAGGCGTCCGTAAGGGAAGACGAGACGTGTTCTGCACTCGACGTGCAACACATTAATGTGTGGCGGCAAACCGGAGAGCGGTTCCCCCGATTTAAATCCACACTACGCTTAAAACCCAAACATAATTCTGAATAATTAAAATCATTAGGAACATTAATCTCATGCAGACAATCAATTACCTCCCTGTAATTATTAATTAAGCATCCCAATGAGTCACTAATCAAAGGAGAAGTCAGAGGGTCGGGGGGGAAGGTGGAGAAATTCCACACGTTAGACGAGACATAAACTCCGTAGTCAAGCCAGTAATAATGACCTTGGGAACCGCCTCAACATTGATCTTCTTCTCCAGCCTTCCGACGACTTCCGATCGACGAAAAGGAAGCCCCAGAGAAGATTGCCGGGACAAAGATTCCGTGCTGGCCATCAGCTGTCATAAGATAAGACACCATCATCGTCAGCTATTTCTGATCTCGACATTTTCCACAATGACTTTGCTCTAAATAATCTCTCTCTTAAGTTTGTCATCGTTAATTCTTTAATCTGGCCATCAAGCTCAGGTATCTCATCCTGAATAATACGCGTGACATGATTGTCATCGTTTATAAATAGGCTTGTTATCACCAATACGATGGCTCGCATGTTCGAGATGAATGGTTGACGTTGAGAAAATAGATTATTGTTCGAGATTAATGGATGAGACGAATTCTCAACCATGAGATGATAATGTAAAACCACCCAAGGATGCGTTTGGAAAATAACTCAAACGTTGTCTGACGCAATGTTAGACTTAAAAATGCAAAATATCTCACCACTAACGACAGTTTTTTCCTTCTCACGACACTTGTTTTTTATTTTTTTCTGTCACATGTCAAGACCTTATTGGCATGTACTATTCATCGCATAATGATTAAATAAATCAGGGATCAGAACAGCGGATGCTATAGCACTCACAACAATAAACCATGAAGAGAAAAAAAAAACTACTATATATATATAAACAATTAAAATCCATCGTAGTCTAGTTGGATACACTCTCGGCCAGACACGTAGGTTCAAGCCCCGGCAATGGAATATTCATTGGGCTGATTGATTTTGAGTATAGTTAGATCCGTTCCCATATATAAATAATTAAAATGACGGTTCTCATGCGAGGACAAATTTCAAATATACATAAATTATGGGAAATTTCCTATGTCAGCACCACAAATATAGTAATATGTCTTTGTCAGTCGCCTTCAAAAGAACAAAAAAAAAAGGGTCTTGTTAGCGAAATGAATCATAAAATCAACTACCCATGTGCTTTTTATTAGGACACTCAAATCTCCCGACCCATGTATTTCTATCTTATTCCCCACGTGCAAAAAGCTAGAGTCTTTCCCGCCGTGATGACATAAAGTCGACCACACAACCACCGAACCCTTTTCCTCGTCCAAACCGTAAAATAAAATTCAACCCATTAAGCAGCATGACACCGTTTCTCCTACCCCAACGAGTAATCTAATAATTGGCACTTTTTTTTTTGGGAGGAATTGGACGATCAGAGTGTGGTCAGCTGAGCAGAAACCCAAGAGGTCTGCTCTCCTCTCCTCTCCTTGCTCGCTTTTCTCTCTTCATTGGTCCACCAATCGTCTCACTCGTCGGATTCCGATTTGTTTGCTTCCAGTTTGCAATTTGTTGCATCGATGACCATTTTTTTTTTTTTTTTTCCCTTTCGCCAAACTTGAAGTTTCGGGCTTGTTGTAGTGTTGAGGTGGAGCTAGAAATGGCGTCGAAGCCGCTGGAATGGTACTGCAGGCCGGTGGAGCAGGGGTTCTGGTCGAGGACGTCGCAGAGTGCGCTCGGCGCCTACACGCCCTGCGGGATGGAGGCGGTCGTGCTCTGCGTCTCTCATTTGGTTCTGCTGGGGTTGTGCTGCTACAGAATCTGGCGGACGGTCGGGGACGCCAAGGTCCAGAGGTTCTGCTTGAGGTCTCCCGCTTACAGTTACTTCTTGGGGGTTCTTGCCGCGTACTGCGCACTCGAGCCTCTGTATAGGCTAGTCATGGGCATGTCGCTCGGTAATCTGGACGGGCAGGGTGGTCTCGCTCCATATGAGGTGAGCTTTGTGTTTGCTTGTCGAGTTATATCTGTTCGTTTCTTATGAATGCACCTAAATCAAGGCGTTGTTTTGTGGTTTGAGCATGTTGGATGGATGCAAATGTGGGGTAGTTGTCTTCTTTACTCCTTATTAGGATCACTTTCTATTCTATGCTTAGTTATTGAAAGACGCCGTAAAGATTGAGTTACTTCGAGCGTTCTTGATGGAAAGTAATCTCAAGCTGCTGCATTTTTCAGATTCTCTCGTTGATCATCAAATCTATTGCTTGGTGTTGTGTCGTTGTGATGGTTGCTGTAGAAACTAAAATCTACATCTTTGAATTTAGATGGTATGTCCGCTTTGGGGTCATTTATCTTCTGGTTGGAGAGGCTGCCATGTTTACTCTTGTTTTCCCAATAAAAGAGTTCTATGTTGGGTAAGTTCTTCGATTCATTCTCTTCAGAATGTGATTACCTTGGCATTGATCTTCTTTTATTCTTCTATGATTGCACAAAATAGTTTGGTAAGTTTCATATGTTCATTAGTTTGAAAGGATTATTCTGATTCTAATAGGAAATGGAACTCATGTACCTGTTGTAGTCCAGGACGAGTGCAAATATGAGGTAGTGTTTGGTTACACTTATGAGAAAATAGATTATTCCTATAAGCAGCATTTTCAAAAAAACTAGTCTCCACAGTCTTTTGAAATCAACATTTTTGAAAGTTATTATGCGTAAACGAGAAGTTAGCGTATTGAAATAATGTAGCATAAAAAATGGTGTTTGGTTGAGCTTTTTTGAAAACAAGTCCTAATATTCGTTACCAAATGGACCCTAAAGATAACAACATAAAGAAAACTTCTTTTCTAAAAAACCATGGCAAAAAAAATTGAATTTTCAATATAAAATTTTGGGGTTGTTCTTGAACTTTTTTTGTTGAAGAATGGTAAGGATATTTCATTATATATGAAAACCCAAAAGAAAATATGTATATTTCCTTAAAAATCAAGGACTGAAAAAAACAAAAAATAGTTACACTCCAGGTAAGAATCCCTTGAAGTTATCCATCCCAAACAAGATGTTCCCCAACGATTTACACAAGTACCATGTTGTATCTACCAGACAGGATACAAAACCGAGCTCGCTGTGGAAGATGACATTGTTTCTCATATGCCATTAGTTCCAACAACATGTGGTACCATTTGTAGGATCGAAAGGCTTCTCTAGAGGAGGGGTGAATAGAGAATTTTAATTTTTAATATCTCTATAGCCAATTTTAACAATAATCAGAAATGATAAGTAATTTGATTTACAAAATTCTACTTATCATGCACAACAGAATTTAAAGCATAAGAAGGGGATGAGAGTAATTGATAAACACAATTGATTTATAGTGGTTCGGTAACCCCGTCTAGTCCACTTCTCAAGACCCTCTTGAGATTTTTCCCTTATTCTTAAATGAGAGAAAACTTACTTGTTGGTAGTTCCACCAACTCTTCTCTTGCCCTTTCCACTTCTCAACACTCCGAGAAGCTAGAGCCCTTTCTTTGATGTTTTACAATAGAGATCTTTTCTCACAAGACTTGCTTACAACACTTTGCTTACAGAATGCTTGTGAGGAGAGTAAATTGACTAAAGGAAATGATGAATTACAAGTATTCAATGTGTCTCAAGGAGGTATAAATGAGTTGTATTTATAGCCACATGATCCTCATCAATTGTGTCTAACGACCACAATAACGGTCACAAACGGCTAGTCCTTTGGTATGCCGTTTTGTCCTTTGATGTGCCGTTTTGTCCTTCAGTCTGCATTTTACGGTCAATTCGGAATGCCGTTTTTATTTCGATATACCGATTTCTCCTGAAACGGTATGTCGTTTTTCATCGGTATGCCGTTTCTGCATTTTGCTTTGATTCCTCAGTTTTTCGGAACTCCGACGCATGTTCCGTTTTTTTCTGATTCGATATGTTGTTTTTTCTTCGGTATGTCGATTTACTTTTCTTCTTCATGGAAACGGAAGGTTGATGAGTGTACCGTTTCTTCTGACTCACGTTCCGTTTTTCCCTGATTCGGTATGCCGTTTCTCTTACGGTATGTCGTTTTTGTCTGAACGGTATGCTGAAATATCTTCGGTATGTCGTTTTTGATATGAATTGAGAATCTTAAAGAATATATGATTTTTGTCCTTAACATTTTTAATTCTTTTTCTAAGTAAGGGTTTACAACAATTAGTTACCTTTGTATAATCATCAAAATAACCAAATATATTTCTAACACTATTTTTAGCATCTTCCTTTTGCTACTTATTCTAACTGAGAAGGGTTTTCTTCAACATTAAGATGTCCAAAACTCTAAGACACAACATTTTTGTTGAGAATGCCTTTAATTCCTAGACATGTGCACCTGTTTGACCCATGTGCTTGTGTAAATTATGATGCAATACTTTCTGAGGATTCGTGGTAGGCTCAAAGACGCTATGGTATGAGCGATTTACTCTTTTAGCAGTTATCCACTTCTTTGCTAATATATATTTGGACACTTGTATTAGGGGTCTTATCTTTATCCCTCTGAGATTATTGAGAGATTAGCTTTGGAATAGTTGCGCAGTCGCCATTTCTCTTGGGGGTATTGAACTTAAGGTTTTTTTTCTTCCTTTTGGAACATTTCTTCTTCCCTTACTGTTTGGTCATAGTGATATCTCCTCTACTCTGCCATGGTATAGGCTAACGACCAAATCATGTAAATCCTTTGTGTTCGTGATGATTTTTGTTATTTGTTTCTTTTCATGGTTGCCTTTTGCTTTTGTATGTGCATGTTTCCCAAGTCTCATTGGCATAACATACAAGACTTATTTGGCAAGTCATCATGCATTTGGTTAGAGTACGTTGAACCAGCCGAACAATCTTGAGAAGTGTATCAATGACTTGTAAAATGCTTGCTGCATGTGGCTGTATATGCTAAAAGAAAATAGCAAAAATGCATGTATTAATTTAATCTTGAGACCTACAAGAGGTGAAGATGAATGGAAGGGTGTCGAGATCTAAAATGATGTAATGTGTGCAATCTGACATGAGAAGAAAAAGAAAAAACTGAAGATGCATGGGAGGGTGAAAGCTGAGATCTTAAAGGATGTCATGTGAGCAACCTGACACGAGAATCCTTAATCATTCAAGACACACTGAAATCCAAAAATAATCACGACACAGAGAATCATATCAAATGTTGTTGGAATCTCATCCATTATCACTTTTATAACATATTAATTAGTATATCAAGTATCATTTTCTAAAAAAAAAAAAAATTTTCAAATAAACTATTAAAATTTTTAAGAAATCTTTTTCAAAAAAAAACCCCCTTTCAAGGCATCGATCTAACGTACGTAAAGCTTTTGTTGAATTTTGAAGGACAATTCATTAAAACATTAGTAAAGTTTGCCGTAAGGATGAAGGACTTGATAAGAATAAGAATATCATTTCCAAGATAATTAAGAACTTTCTCAAAATATAAACTCAATTTCCATATATTTTGAAACCCTTTTTTATTCAAATCTTCATAATACCATTTCCAAACATATTAACCAATCAATTCAAAAGATTTAAGAGTTTTAGGAACAAAAATACCAAAAATGTAACATTGTTGAAATCTAGAGGGCACACTTGGAAAGAGATATAATAGCAGAGTTTGAGCTAAGGACAAATTTGTATGAGCGGAATAAGAAACTCAATTGTTAAAAGAAGGAGATTCACTTGTCTGATTTTTATAATGTTATGAGACATGCATCAATGTGATCTTTATTACAATGGTCATATGAATAAGATGGGTTTCTTTCTACCATACTTAGAATCTAATCAAACCATCAAACTTTTGGCTTCCTGCAATAATCTAAGTTCGTCATCTTTATACTTATTCTAATCCAAACTTCTAAATGAGGTACAAAGCTCAACTTCTGTGATTTTCTAAAAAATCGTAAATTTCTAAAAATAAAATATGAATCTTGACCTGCCATGTAGATTTTCTCTTCTCATTTTCTTTAAAACCATCTGATTAATGAGCAGAAAGAGTCATTGAGTATAATTTGAACTCATTCTTAAATCAGTCATGTAGTCCATAACCTGTCTATTATTATCTGAAACTTCCTTTGGTTTCACGATGCATATTATGTATGTAGCAAGTAGGTGCATGCTCTATCTAACAGTATAAAATAAATGCATGACTTCTGCATTGAGAACATCAGACAGATGCCTGAGAACTGCACAAAGAAGGAATTTTAATGTTGGATGGTCTGCATGTTTGTTCTGATGAATTGAGAATTTATGCATATATACCATAAAATGTTTTTCCTTCTCTGTCTCAGTTGAAAGGATTCTGATATAAAAATTGCACTCTCTTTGCAGATCAATCTTCTACGTATACACTAGTGGGGTTCTCTGTGAGGTAGGTTCCTTTTTAGCTCAATCCTTTTTCTCTCAAACATATTTAGATGAAGGTGGTTCTTTTGAAATAAATAAACAAATAAAAATTGCAAAATTGTTGCATAAGTGACATTTTTGCCTGTTAATTGCTGTGTAAATGTTAACATGGTATAAATGAGAGACATTTTTCTGAGTCAATGTTGGCACCTACTTAAATGTGAAGTTTACAGTTTGAAAAAATGGAGAGATGGATGATTGAAAGAAAATTGAGAAAATGGTGTCATACAAGTGAGCTTAGAAAGAAAAGGGGAAGATAATCTCATCGATCAAACATCTATCCCTTATTTGTTGAAGAAGTTTGGAAAAGAATGCAAATAGATAAACAGATCTTTAAATGGATCCAATAATCTACTCTCCCATTTTAAAGCTAACACTCTCCCTTAAGTTGGATGATAACTATGTACTGGTCTTGCTTATCATAGAGAGTAGCAGATTGTTTGCGAAAGTGACCTTATCTTCGTTCGGTTTCGTGCTCTCCTTGCTCAAGTCTTGGATAGTTGGCTTCAAGGCAATCTTGTGTTGATATTTTGTCAAGAAGCACTCTGAGACCCGATCGAAGCTGCTAAGATCTTCCTTTGACAAAGTTATGAGTCAGTCCATAGATTTGCTTTTTAGCGAATAGAAAAAGAGATGAAGAAGGAGCCTCGAGTCATGGCAATAAGGTGCTGATTCTATTTGAAGCCTCATATTGTGACTATAAGTGTTTGTGCATCAAATTTAGGTGTCTTTGAATACTTGAAGCCTTGTGGAAGTTGGAATGAGAGAAATTTACTCATGTCAAATGATGGAGGTGCTTGGGTGTAAATCTCAAGTGTATTATGTGGTTTCCTTATTTGGAGGAGGAGCGTGATGAAAATTTTGTGGTGGGTCGATGACCAAGGAATCCAAGGGAACTACTTTGATTGTTAGAAGAGTGGATTGACTTTTTCTCTAAACTTGCTATTTGGGAAATGATGTTGTTGTTCACCAAATTGAGGATTGGTCCTCGTATTAAATCCACTGTTGGGTGCATTATATTGCCCCCAGTATTCAGTATATGATGACGCATTTTCGAGTTGTTTCTGGTATAGATCTTTAAGGATATGGTTTACAGTAGGCTTTCATTATCCTTCACCTAGGAGGTATTGACTCTAGTAGGGATTATGGAGTTGATGATTTTGGACCTCTAATGGACCTACATTAGTCGATGGCATATTGACTTCGTTTATGAGAAAACTGTATAATGCTTGATATTGAACAACGTCTAGATCCAACTCTTTTCTTATGGTTGGATGAAATAGCTCCAAGATGGGTTTCTCCTCAGGCATGCTATTTGTATCTAAGTGACTTTTTGTTGAATTCAAACATTTGGCTTGTCTTCCTTCCTGATTTGAGATAGGTTTGATGCAACAAATTTAAGATGCCTAGCACCATGCGTCGAATGTAAGATGCGAGCAACACTGAGTCTAACAGCTCTGTCAAACTTCCACTGCTTGAAAGCGAAATTGGTTAATGCCAATAGTGCCTTATATTTTTTACACAATTATCACATGCCTTTGGCACATCCTCCTTGTCTTGAAACTCTCAGGTTTGACTAATTGCAAGCTGGTTAGTGCACATTCAATACTTTAAACTGCAGGTTGAGTCACTTCCCTATATAAAATGCACTGCATAATGTGTTCAGCATTGGACATTGTAGAAGCTATGTTTGATGATCTTAGTTGTTCTTTCACTAATTTACAAGGGAATTGGTTAATGAAAATAATTCCCAATGTTCTCACAAACTATTTACAAACTCATAAGACTCAATGTTGACAAAGATCTTAAAAATGATGAAAAATTTCAGTAATTTTGTTTCTTGCAACCTAATACAATTTTGTAAGAAAAAGGATATTGTTTCAAATTTGGATTGCAAATGTTCTATTTATAACATCTGTTTAATCATTTATATTGTAACATCCATCATTCCCCACAAAATAATTTGAAATCGAAGAGAAAATTAAACAAAACGTTGAATATAGATTAGGCTACAATTAATGTAAAACGCATAATCCTTTGCATTCAACACATTACACACCTATATAAGATAGCTAGATAGAAATACTTTCAAGCGACGATTAAATATTTGATTAATGTTTTTTCTTTATTATTAGTGTTTTAAAACCTACATGGCTTTCAAGGTGTCTAAGGTTTAGGTATAGCTTTCTTTGGGTACACTATGGATTTTCACAAAATAGATAAATGATCTTCATTTCTTGGTACTATTCCTATCTCAACTTTTAAGGGTATTTAGGGAGTCTAGATAAATGATCTTTGATTCCTTAGATTCCTACCTCGTAGATGTGGAGTCTAGTGTACTCAGGATTAATCGGATCTCTCATGTATTAATTACATAAAACACAACAAACCATAGAAGGAGGAGGGAAAATGCAATTCTAAACTTGGGATTCTTACTTTTATAAGAATCAAGGGAGAGAAAAAATAACCCTTGTGAAAATAAATGGCAACACAAATACCTCGCTTAAGTCTTTCACTTAAGTCTTTCACCACAGGGATGTTTATGACTTAAGTGATTATTTTATATAACTCAAGAGAAGATTCAAACAATTTAGTTTTCAATAAGGGTTATGCAAGTCATAGAGAAAATATTTTGATTTTTATTATTTGGATTTTGAAATACACCTAAAAATTGAGGTTTTGGTCCCTATGGCAGAAGTTGATCACCTCATACGTCAATTCCTTGGTTAGTTGTACAAAGAAATCAAAGAACATTTTGAAAACAAAATGAGTCTTTGTTTAAAAGTGTAAAACGCAATATGTTTTACATTTTATGTAAAACGTAGAACTATCTGTGTTTAACATTAACAAAAAATTTTTAGTGAACCAAATTTTTTTAATCAACCACCTCTACTCTCAATAATCAAAATCAAATTAGAGGTAGTTGCATGTATTTTTAGGTGTATAAAAACTTTACACAATCATAGAGCTATGATCCCTCAAAACATACAAGGAGGAACTTCGCTATGAGCTCAAAAATCCACAAAATAGAAATGAAGTTGTAAGAAAATAAAGAAGAAGGAAGCGGCCCATCTAAAACTAGAGCATTTTTAGTAGTTTCACTGTGATCGCTGTTTTAGGGATATGGGATTTCAAGAGCATGTTTGTTTCGCTCTCTTGGGTTCTTTTTGCTTGTGTTCGGCTTTTTCACTCTACGGATGTTGAAGTTGACTTGTGATCACCACTTTTGATTCGCTTTTGCTGATCCTCGAGATGTTTTAGGAAATTTGATGTTGGTGTGGGTTCAGTTTGCCTAAGGATGTCTGTGTCAGTAAGTTTCTTCTTCATCTTCTTTTTCTTGCAAAATAAAATTAAAATACGTAGATTAATATGATGTAGTAAATGATTCATAGAATAAATTTTAATTAACACAAAATAAAAAGAAGTTACTTACCTAAGGGTTTAATTTCTTCGATTGCAATTAAGTATAAATGCCTAACTACAAAATGCAAAGAATGCAAAATAAAAAACTTTAAAAAGAAAATTCCCCTTTTAATTCATGGAATGTATGCACAGAATGCGGGATAATAATGGTTGGAAACGATGTCACTAGAAGAAATATTTAGTTCTCTTTTCTCTCTTTTTCTCACACCAAGTTTTCTCTAATTTTTGTTTTAATTTCTCACTTCCAAAATTTCTTTCCTTCAAATTTCTCTCTTGTCTCTCCCAATTTCATTTTCAAATTTCTCTCTCCTTCAAAGGTTGTGGTCTTATAATATTTATAAATGTGTGGTAAGATTAAAGGAAGGTAAGAAATCCATGAATGACAAGGTAATTCAGCTGTAGCAGAAAATTTCCAAATTTGAAACGTAAAATGCAGAAAAGGTTGTGTTTTATGTAGAATGTTGACACCTTTGCGATTTACAAGCTCTAGAATTGATAGACGCCCTGCTACATTTAAAGTTGGAATATTCTCTTCCATTAAGCACATTAAAGCATGATTAATAAGTAATTAAGTTCATGCACGATCTATGAGCCTATCTTTAAAAGGAAATAATTTGAATTCAAAATTATTTCAAGAAAAAAAAGGAGTAAATACAAGGAGGCTCAACTGTCAGATGTAGAATACTGTATACTATGTATTTTATGTAGAACAAAAGGAGCTCTACGTTTAACACCCTTTGACTGTAAACTTGTCAAATTTGCGTATCATGTCAAATATGCTCAATTAGGTCATTTAAAACAGTTAATATAATCTCTAAATAAAGAATGTGGATTTGTTCAAAAGAATGAAAAATTAATTCAAGTTCAAAAAAGAATGGTTTGATTGGGATGGGAGGTAAACAAAAGTGGTGATGTAAAATACAAGCTAGTAGGCACTCAACATAGAACACTTAGTTTTGTGTGTTTTATGTTGAACGCAACTATCTGTGCGTTTTATAGCCTGAGTGAGCAAATGAGCCTAAGGAGATTTTTAAGACCGAGAGAGGCTTATAAAATTAACGAGACATGATACAGTATGGTGCAACCTAAGAAAAAAAAAGGGAGTGTCTAAAACGAGGTATCTACATCTAATAGTTGAATCATAGAATTGATATCCTGTTTGAGTTTTGAAGTGTCCTACAAAAACTCATTTTATAGAATGATGGGATGGTTTATCGAGGCCAGGAGATAAATCCTGTACAAAACAAACACACCAATGATTTTAAAAGGTAAGTGAAAAAAATGAAGATCAGGACACAACCTTCGAAAGGGTATGTCACCATGAATGGCAGTTGAGGGCATCCTATTGATGAGGTATTTAGGAACTTTCATCTGTTGAATTAGAGTATGAGTGTTATCAAGGATATATCTATGTTTTCTTTTAGCAATGCTATTTTGTTGAGAGGTGTGTGGATAAGATGTTTAATGCAATATTCCCATGGAAGTATAAAAATTGGCAATATTATTTTAAATTAGTTCCATAGCATTATTAGTTTGAAACAATCGTGTAGAAGTAGAAAATTGGATTTTTGTTTAAGCAAAAAATTTTCGAACAACAGGAGGCATATAAGCTCTGTCTTTAGACAAATACACCTAGGAGACTCTAGAAAACTCATTAGTAAACACAATGCAGTACCTATGACCCGACATAGAAGACACACAACATGGATTCCAAATATCTGAGTGGATCAACTCAAAAAGACCATAACTTGTAGAACACAATCGACTAGGGTAAGTAGCACGATGATGCTTACTCAATTGACTTTTACAGACATCCAAGGTAAAACTTGCTGAAGCTTTTGAAGTGAAGGATGATAACGACAAATGTGTTATAGACAAGATGACTCTGGAGTAAAAGTAGACAAGTCTTTTAGGAATATTCTTACAAACAAGAAGGTACAATTTACTATGTTTATGGTCTAAATCAATTTTCTTTTTTGTTTGTAGATCGTAAAAAGTATAGTAATACTGGAGTAATGTCACAAAACAATTTAAAGGTTTTGTTATTTTGCTATTAGAGAGCAAGTTAATAAGAAAGTTAGGCACATAAAGAACATTATCAAGGGTCAGTGAAGAAGAGGCCTGAACAATCCCATATCTATGAACAGAATAAAGATTATCATCTACTATAAACATAGAAAGAGTAGAGGATGTACTAGAAAGGGAAACAAAAAAGTCTTTGGTACGTGTCATATGAGTGGAAGGACCTGAATCTAATACCTAAGAATTGTTCGTAGAGGCTAGAAGGGCACCAATACTTAGTATCTAATGTGATTGCATGGGAAGCTATGAACGAAGTCTGACTTACTTGAAGCTGTAGGAAATTGTTATACTCAGCTTGAGAGATAGTGACTGTATCATGCGTGCAACTTCTCCCAACACTTCTCAAAAATGTAATTAGTGTACCTATAATTATGACATTTGTGGTTCTCATGTCCTCCACCACATTCTCTCCTTGACTTTTGCCATGTGCGTAGTCATGTCCACGACCGAAACTGACCATGGCCGACTGGTTAGTAAGGGAGATAGGAGTGCCAATAGAGATGTGGAAGGCACGAGAAAACGTGGAAGACAAGGATGGGACGAAGTCAGCTCCAAGAACTTGTCCATAGATTTGAGAAGCGATCTCAGGTCGTAGAGCAGAGAGAAACTTTGCAACTGTTAACTCTTTTTGATGCTCTTTCAACATTCATGCATCGAGAGCAATAAGTCGACAAATATCCAACTCATCAATAAAAGCACGTAGAGATGTACATAGATCTTGAACAGAGTGGTGTCTTTGCTTAAGGGAGAAGAATTGCTCATAAATCTCAAACATTTGAGAGATTTTTTTCTTATGTCTATATGTCTCTTTTAGTGTATCTTAAATCTTCTTAGATGGAGTAAGGAACATGACGACAACAACAATATTGTCCTTCATACTATTAACAAGTCATGAAATTACGCCATAATCTGTAGCAAATCAATTATCATAGGTAGATCTTTTGGGGATGGTGGATCCTCAATGTTGTGCTTTGTCTTTTGGTTAACGTCAAGGAAAATAATGAAGGACTTTGACAAGAGAAGATAATTCTTTCCATTGAGTTTTATAGTAGTACTACGCAAGTTTCAAAGCCATGCATTTGCGATGTAGTTGACGACTACTTTGTTGAGGATGAAGCCATCTCGAAGAAGAATGAAGGTAGCAAGTAGAGAGACAGGTAGTCAAGCTAGGCAGGTAGACAACATAGGACCTCTCATGACATAAGAGAGGTGCCTGTACCGTGGATCAAGAGGAGAAAAGGTGAAAGGGAGAGAACTCATTGGCCTACACAATCAGTGGGAACAACGGGAGGCTGGTCCTGCATGGGTAGGAACAGGAATCGATGGTAGGGTGGCAAGAGGTGGCAGGGTGGCCAGAGGTGGGGTGGTCCTGTGATGAGGTGAGTGATGGGGGCTGTGTTAGGGCTAGGTTTTTAATTTTTTTAAGGCCTATGCTCTTGATACCATGTAGAAGGAAAAGGATAATAGATGTGTGTATTACACTAAGGGTTATTTCTTCTATATATAGGAAAATGCATACTTGACTCTAAATGGTAATGCAATGATCCATATAAGGATTCATCTACTCTAATATACCACACTTTCTGCCCTTCTCCTCAAGCAACAAACCCCTGAGAGAGTTCACTGAGAAAAGAAACATGTCAGGCCTTGAAAATGTTTGCACCATTAGTATGAGTGAATATGTCAAGTGATCCATCAGGTTGATACTTCATAATGAACACCTAATGACAAACAATTAAAATCACCGTGACTGGGAGGGTATACCAACTTCCAGGCTGCCCATGAAGTGAGAGCACACATCTCCTCTCCATTGTACGTTGCTTCGTGTGATGCTCCATAATTTTATAATAATTCTTGGGAATACTCTCAGAAAACAAGGACAAGACCAACTGGTGGAAAGACGAAGCAAGGTGATCAAAAGAAACAAAAATAGCAATGAATTATTGAGTACAAGAATGTGTACCTTTTCACTGATCAGTGGGCAAGTCAAAAGTAGAAGATGGGTTAGAGACTTGTTCTCCATCAGGCTCGAGGGAGTGGAACAAAAATAGGGAGTGGTGTAAAAATAACCTCAACCATAGGAACATGAACACTGTTAGAGAATAACAAAGTTCTTGGACAATAACATTTCTGTGTTTGAGATTACCTAACAAACACATTTAGAAATCTGGATGAGAAAGACCTTGATGCTGCAAATCATTCCATTGAGAAAGCACATTAACCACCAAGTTGAACAAGAATGACGAAAGTGGATCTCCTTGACAAAGTCCCTTTTCTATAAGAGAAGAATCTGGAGGCAATCCCATTGATTAGCACTGCTCCTCTACTGTTGAAATGACATTCCTGAACCATGAGATCTACTTTGTAGAAAAACCATTACATTTCAAATAATGCCAGAAGAACTTCCAATCCACGTTATCAAATGCTTTTTTGAAGTCAATCTTACATAAGATGCCAGAAAGACCTGATGCCACAAATCATGAATGGCTGCATGTCAACATGCCCATGTCTTGCAGCATTTGTGTCTGTGCTATCTAGATGTTCATGTGATGAACAATACAAAAATCACCATTCAGTCGATAATGACTGCAGAAATCAGTGTTCATACAATGATCAATGCTGAAAAATACTGTCACATGATGAACAATGCTAAAAAGTTGAAATTTGGTGGCTGCAGCACTGGGGAGGGAGTTGTATGGATGACAAATAGGGGTTTTCAAGGTATTATTTGCATGGTAACATATAGAAATTAGGTTAGAGAACAAACAAAAAGATAAACATATTGATCAAGCATCTACCCCTAATATAGGAAAATACTGCAACCAGACAAACAGATTCTGCTCTTCTCTAATGAAGCTAATAAGAATGAAATAAACATGAGGATGAAACAAGAGGAGACAGTCTATAAGGATAAACATGGGTCTTGAAAATTTTGTTAGTTGAATTGGGGCATATAACTACACATGTTAGAAAAGAGATGTGAAATTGGAAAAGTGTTCAACCTACGATATTGTGCTCCAGTGCTCTCTCCTATCGATTATATCTGCCTCCACGGTATAAGAAAATACCACAACTAGACAAATGAATTCTACTCTACTTAATGAAGCTAACAAGAATGAATTAAACATGAGGGTGAAATAAGAGGAGACAATTTATAAGGTTAAAAAGGGGTAGGAGAAATAGGGGGCTTGAATATATGTGTAAGTTGAATTGGTATATATGCACTATACATGTGAGAAAAGAGATGCTAATTGGAAAAATGTTCAACTCTCTTCATTGTGCTCTAGTGGTCTCTTATTTGGATTACATCTTGCTTTCATAGCATGGTTCAGGGTTTCGGTGCGTATTTCGCTGATACATATCCGATTTATGGGTGGAAGAACCGAAATACACTTGCATTTCTAGAAATACACAATTTCGTACCTTATTTCGTATTTGCACAGTGATTTTGCCAAGTCGTGTTGTAACAGTGAATTTTTCGTATTTGACGAACTATGTCGACTCGAAACTGCGATATGAATGCCGATATTGTCGGCACGGGAGTACCCATTAAGTCTTGCCCTTTTCTTCCGTCTTTGTCTCCAGCAATGCTTTGGTTTCCACCTCTACTGCTATTGTTGTGCTCCGATCAACGTTGTTCCTCAAGGCTTGGGCTGCTCTAGGACTTCTCGTCGCTGATCCACGCTTCCTCGAGGCTCGAGATGCTACTAGGGTGTTGCGGAGCTGCTGTTCTCCGGCTTCTTATAACCGATCGACGCTTGCTGGAGGCTCGAGCTGCTGTTGGTGTGCTGCAGAGTTGCTGTTCTCCGACTTTTCGTCAATGATCCACGCTTCCTCATGGCTCGGGTTTCTCGTGTGGTCATGTCGTGTTGTGTGGTTGGATGCTCTGGGAGGAACATAGTTGCGAGGCCCGCCACCCCTCAAGAAAAGGAAGACGATCCTCAATCAATAAGACACAACTACCGTAAAGGCTAAATCTAACATATATAAAAATCTAATACATGTTTATACATGCTTATTAATTCATCTAGCATATATATATGTTTATTAATAGATCTAATGTATACACAAAAATAAAATAAGTTTTAGTAGATCTAATATCTAAATCTATCAAAATAATAAAAATGCATTAAGATATATCAAAAATTGAAGATCTATATAAAGATCCATGAAAATATGAAATAATTATTTTGTTTTAAGGTTCTTGATCTTAGGTATTTGTTTAGTAAATTTTTAACAAAATTAGTAAAAAATCACGATAATTTGAAATAAAACTTAAAAAATCAAGGGAAATTTTAAAATCTAATAATTGCAAATAAAATTTTAAAAAATCAGTAAATATTTAACAAGCTAATAAAAATCATGATAATGTGAAATAAAATTTAGAAAATCAGAGAAATTTTAAACTCTAAAAATGGAAAATAAAATTCTAAAATCATGAAAACTTAAAAAGCTAATTATTGGAAATAAAAATTTTAAAAATTAGAGACATTTTGTAAAAGTCATGAATTTTTTTTTAACAAGAGGAAACTAAATCTCATTGATCCCGTGTAACTTTTTTATTTCAGCTTCATAGTGTCTTCTTTTGACACTTTTATTTTCTATAACTTTCTATACGTACTTTTATTTTTAAACATTTATTAAGTATTTTAAAGTATTTTTTATACATCAGCATGGTTGTATTAAGTGTATGTAGCATTTTTAATATGACACGTCTTGAAATTGAATCTAAGTAGTCCTAGATGTATTCCTAGATGTATATTATTGCTTCTTTTAGTTTATCTTAGAGTTGCAAATCAAAATTCGAAGTTTTTTGATTATTTTTGTGGACTTCTGTAAATTTACTATATTTTCATTGAAATTTCCACTGATATGTTTCTTATTTTCGTTGAATTGAAAGTTCGACACGAAACTGACATTTAGAACCTTACTCCATAGTGTCATATATTGGTGTTTCTTTATGTATCACCTTTTCTAATATTGGCATTTACTTCAATGATCTGTTGGTCTTTCCGTACCAGTTCCCCTTCTAGGATGTTTGCAGTCTCAAGCTTCCCGGAAGCGCAAGATAGATCTGATTCAATGGATTATAAGCTTAACAAGGAACGAGAGACTAAATGGAAGGTGGAATGTCTTTTCAGCTGCATAGTATTTCTGTAACCTACATAACTTTAGGCTACGTCACCTGAGTTTTCCACCCCTTGTCTACAACATTAACATCAGTGTCAAATTGAAACTAAGCAGAAAAATACGTACGTTGACAAATCATTTAAAGCATTTATCAATGTACACGATATCATCCTCAGATTGAATCTAAGATTCATATGTATCTGTTGTAATGATGTTAAAGGCTTGCAGCATGAATGTTTGTGTCATTTAAGATATTATGTACGTACTTATGTTGCAATCTTTCATGCCTTTTTGTCTTTAATGTTTTCTGCTCTATTTGTTATTTTTCTTCTGCATTCCTTCACTTTGAGTTTTACTATTTAAATTTTATAGGAAAAGAAGCTAACCACAGCCCTTTTTTCGAATGCAACTCTTACATGCAGTTTTTATTTGGAATTTTGTTGGTGCTATATATTCCTAATTTGGATACCTATCCCGGCTATGCCCCAATTAGTACGGACTATGATAATACAGAATATGAACAGCTTCCCGAGGAAGAGCAGATTTGTCCAGAGAGGCATGTCAATTTCTTTTCTAGTAAGTTTACAGGGGCTCATTCGGCTTATCTCTTTCTCTGTCATTTGTAAGATTCCTTTAAGTAACATATTGATGGAGATAGTGCTACTTATGACATCTAAGGTTCATTGCCTGAACAGCCTAACCAGTGCCTTTTTGGGTATTCTTTCCTCTCAATTCGACAGAAATAATCTTTGCATGGGTGACTCCCCTCATGCAGCAAGGATACAAAAAGCCTATTACAGAGAAGGATGTATGGAAATTAGATTCATGGGATGAGACAGAGTTATTAAACGATAGGTGGGAATATCTTGCATTGGTTACGAAGTACATATCATTTTATGTAGTCATTCTCAGTTTTCTACTAGAATTTGTTACAAATATTTGGATTTTTAGATTCCAGAAATGTTGGTCAGAGGAAACTAGAAAGTCTAGACCATGGCTTTTGAGAGCACTACACCATAGTTTCTGGGAACGGTAAAATATTATAATAATTTTATAGAATTTTCTGCCTTAGCTTATTTTCTTGTTATGTTTCTGTATTCAAGTATGTTCATATTCATGTTTTATTTGCTTGCAGATTTTGGTTAGGAGGAATTTTCAAGGTAACTACATAATATATTGGCTTTCACATAATTGCTACCATTGTTACAGCTATCTTCGTGTCTCATTGAAATGATTTGCTTACATGATATTGCTCAGGATCTGATTGTCTTCCTTTTTTAGCTGGATCTCTTTACCACAGGATATGATGAATTAGTAACCTGATGTTTTTGAGTTGCTTTATCATGTGCCTCATATTCCTCTTAATTAGCAAAGTCACTATAGGAAATCTATTAATCTAAGACAACTCATTTTGCTGATGTACGATCAAATGTACAAACAACAAAGGTTTTTACCTTTGTATAAGTCACCACCACCACCACAGCACCACCACCATTGACAACTATGCCTCAATCCTTCTATGTGGGGTCAGCAACATGAATCCGTTCTCTTTGTTTAGTACTACTCATTGTTACTTTTTTAAATTACGCTTGTCTGGTCCTTTTCGTACTACTTCTAGTCATGTGGTTTTAGGCCTTCCTCTACCTCTTCTATCTCCACTAATATGAGCTAGTCCTCCCTTTTTTATGGTTCACCTTGAATCTTTGCACATGTCTAAACCACCTTAGTCGATTCTCTTCATTTTATCCTTAATTGGTTCTATCCCCACCTTATTATGAGTGAATTCATTTATTAATTTATTCGTCGACGTGTTCTCACTCATTCGTCTTAACATCCTTATTTTGGTTATACTCACCTTTGAACACTTCTTATTTAATTGCCTAACATAGTGTGCCGTAAAGCTCTAGTAGGTTGAATAAATGTCCTATATATAAGTTGCCAGTTTTAAAATTTTGAAATAGGTAGTCATATCTTGTTGGCTTTATGGACATATATAAAGCATATATATGGTTAGCCAACTAAAAGTCTAAAAGATTTCCCATTTTTTTAAATAAACTAAAATATATACATTTTGTATTCCCTAAAGTTTTGTATGTGTTAGCGCTTGTAATGTCTCTAATTTTCATATCAATTACTAGGAACCTGTGTGTGAAGTTATAGGACTTCGGACTATGTGTGTTATGTTAAAACCTATCTACATTTCTGTACTTGTAACCCAAAATCACGAAGAAAAACGTGAATGACAAAAGTCATCTAATACACATCCCACGAAAAACAGCGGAAAACAAATTTATATTAATTTTTCCTTAAATTTTTTTTTACAAATCATTTTCTTCAAAACCATCAAGACTGATAAACCAGACCCAACAGGCCGAAAACTACAGCAAATGTAGTCCACACCGGTCAAAATAGTAAACAGGGCTTTACAGCTCAAAACCACAAATAAGGTTCTCAATGGCGAAAACCACACATAGTCAGTCGGAAAGTCTGACGTCAGGCAACCAACTCTAGCCACAAGCAGTCATTAAGATGCACTACACTGCCATAGTGTGCCATCCTGTATAGGAGCCAATCATCGTCCTGCGATTCTTCCACCTAGAGAACCCTCACAAAGTCAACCCCTCTGGGAAGGCAGTTCTGTCTCTCAGTACACTACCAGTTATGGGACAGGTGTTCCATCCACACTGGCCATCACAGGGTACGTCTCTTTAAGACGTCCTCCACATGGTGCTCAAGAGGGAGTGTCATACCTTTACATTCGACAACATCCGAGTCTCAGTACTCACAGCGACAACAGCAGTGTCATACCTCCCTGTCATGTCCCAAAACATCTCGACCCACAGACCACAATCCTAACCTTGAGACGACAGTCAAGGAGTCTCATATCTTCAAGATCTGACGACTTTCAATTTCAGGTATCTCAGTCTTTGACCTCAACCATGGAGATGCGCCTAATTACGTGAGAATGTCGTCACATTTCCTAGTCTCGACGACACGATCCCATGGTATCTCAGTGCGCAACAGAAAATCAGGAAAATCACTTTCTAAAACGAGTCAACACATCTCTTTTAAAACCATTTTCAAAACCATTTTATATCTTTGGAAATTCATTTAAAACCTCAATAAAATGGTATATCAGGTGTTCCACATGACTACCACTGGTGGCTCACGTTCCCATATCAAATAGTTAAAACAAATCAATATGTAAAATCTACGAGAATTACATTTTATAAAACAGCTGGGTCCTGATTCGGCATGTCGAAATGGACTCGGTATACAGAAATCTCTTGGATTGGAAGACCAACCAGAATCGGTCGATCGAAATAGGCGCAAGCATTTAAGTGGGACCAAGGGACGGATTTCCAAAACAAGCACTATAAAATTCAACTAAAACATATATTGTAGATCCTCGAGTCTACTCTAAATTCACACAAACAAAACTAAATTTCATTCACTATGCAAGGAGAAATAAATTCGAGAAACCACAAGGATAAAAATCGACCCAAAACTACACAATGCCATTAATGACCATAAATTTTATCATAAATCATCATAAATTCATAATAAATTCTGGAAATGTAAATTTACCTAGATTTTATGCATTACTATCATTTTCTACCATTTTTATCCTTTCTACAATACGGGGTGAGGTGCGTACCTGAAAATGTACTCCGACGATCCAGGCCAACTCCGACGATCAACACGCCTCTTACATGTCCTTAGCTGCTCCACGCACCGCCACGTACCACCTCAAGTCGTCGTCGACCTCTGGTTCACTCACAGGCACCACCAGCGGAGGAAACAGGGGAGAAGAATGGGGGAGGAGGGAGAGAGAGGGGGAGAGAGAGACGGGAGAGAAGAGAGTGAGTGGGTAGGGAGAGAGACAGGCTCGGAAAAAAAAACATGGGCTGGACCGGGCTTGGCCCGTGCTGGGCCTAACGGTTAGGCCCGCCAAGGCCCGTTAAGTAGGCTCATTTTGGCCAGCAAAAACACCTTGGGCTGGGCCGGTCCGCTAACAGTAAAAAAAAACAAAAAGAAATATAACAGGGCTGGCCCCGGCCCGTTTGAAAAAAATAAAAAAAAACACTGCCCGGTTCGTTTGAAAAAAATAAAAAAAAGAAGCAACGTTCCTTTGGATCGTTGCAAATTGGTAATGGCTGGAAATATCAAATATGGCCGTTGCATAGCAATGACCATTTTTCTTGAATTTTTTTTTAAATTTAAAAAATCACTATTTTTATCCTATAAATATTCTCCCTCATTCATTCTGCTTCTAACTCAATCTTCTCTTCTCTTCTTCACTACAACTTTCTCCACTACAACTTTCTCTACTACAAATTTCTCTCAATTTTTAAGTGAGGATTTTCGCTGTTTGGCTTTAGATTTCGTCCGATTTTCTACTCTTCAAACTCCAGTCTCCACGCGACACTAGCTGAGCCAGCAACATTAAAATTTATCTACTTCTAATCTCTTCAAATTCTTTACTTCTAATCCCTTCATTTTTGGGTTAAGGGTTTTATTATTTTATATTCATTTTTTATATTAAAATGGGAAATAGTGGTAATGTTGGTAGTCATGACTATATTCCTAGTATGGAGTCAGATCAGTCTCAGTCTACCCCAACACATACTACACAGTCCACAGCCACTAAAAAAACCTAAGAAACAAAGTTCTTGGGTTTGAGAGCATGTTACATTAGACCCTGTATATCAAACTAGGTGTTACTGTAATTATTGTAATACCACATACACATGTCCTAGGAGAGGGGGTGTAGGTCATATATCAAGACATTTACAAAAATGTATACCTAAACATAATAAAGATGATAACATAGATTTAAAACAATCGAAATTACAAGTAGGATTTATGGGTATAATTAATTGGAAATATAATACAGAAGAAGTTAAGGAAGAAGTAACTAAATTTATAGTACAAGACGAACAACTATTTTCTTTTTTTGAAAATAAAAATTTTGAATCATGTATGCTAAAATATTTAAATTCACAATTTAAATTTTTTTCTAGAAATACAACAAGAAATATAATTTATAAAACATTTAAAAAAGATAAAAAAGATTTAATTGGAATATTTTTTAGGTTATTATGTATAATATCATTAACATGTGATATTTGGATTGGTCCAAATAATTTTCCATATTTATGTTTAACTGCACATTGGATAGACATAGAATGAAATTTACAAAAAAGATTAATTCCTTTTAAAGTTTTTGATCATCCATATATTGGTAAAGCTATATCAAATATGATAGAAGATATTAC
Source organism: Posidonia australis (assembly GCA_024699735.1). Taxonomy (NCBI): domain Eukaryota; kingdom Viridiplantae; phylum Streptophyta; class Magnoliopsida; order Alismatales; family Posidoniaceae; genus Posidonia; species Posidonia australis. The sequence goes on from JAMKQA010029504.1 coordinate 25,238, forward strand.
TAAAGAATATAATATATTTTTTAAAATAAATACAATATAATTTGATAATGCATCTAACAATAATGTTACAATAGAATTATTAAGAAGAAATATAAAACCAATATTAAATGGTGAATTATTTCATTGAAGGTGTTGTTGTCACATCTTAAATTTAATTGTACAAGATGTTATAGACCTTATATAGAAAATATTAGAAAAATTATTTTATTTATTCAAACATCAGCTAAAAGATATCAAGAATTTAGACATGTATGTGCACAAAATGGTTTAAAACCTAGAAAATTTAAGTTGGATGTTCAACATAGATAGAATTCAACTTATGATATGTTAAGTTGATGTAGATCTTATAATCATATAATTACAGAATTTTATAATGCAAAATCTAATGAATTTTTAAATGATGAAGATTGGCAAAATTCTAATATAATTCATAATTTTTTAGAATCATTTTATAATACAACTAAAGAATTATCTGGTCAATATTATCTAATAAGTTCTCTAGTTTTAATTAATCTATTTAATATTACAAATGTTTTTCAACAATATAGAAATATTCTAGCTTTTGTAAATATTATTAAATCAATGGAAACTAAATATAATACTTATTGGAGTAAGCCTCCAATATGAGCATGTTTAGCTTTAATTATGGATTCTAGACATAAATTAATTAATTGTATGATACTTATACATGATATTTTTAGTAACATGAATAAAAATGAGTATATAGATTCATTTAATGATAAAATAAAGACAATTTTATATAATTTATTTGAAGAATATGTTAGAAATTATGGTGAAACATCTAGTGATCAAGCATGTAGTTTTTTAGGAACATAAATATGTAGTAGTAATGATAGTTCTTTATGGAGTAGATTAAATAAAAAGAAGGGAAAATATATAAAATTAAGTATAAATATTGAATTAGATAATTATTTAGAATCCCCAATTGCTTTTAGTGATTTAGAAATAGATAATTTAGATATATTAAAGTGGTAGTTTACTATAGCTATTAGATTTCCTATAGTATCAAAAATGGTAAAAGATTTATTAACGATTTCGACGTCAACTGTGACATCGGAATCTGCATTTTCTGCAGGGAAAAAGTATTAAATGATAAAAGATGTAGATTATCAGAGAAGTCTGTAGAAGCCTCCGTCTGTTTAAAAGATTGGTACGATGCGGTTGACCGTCTTCAGGGATTGAGCTTGAAGTCTGAATCACAAGAAGACGATGATGCGACATCAACTTCAACCGACAGAACTGACTTCTAAAATGAATAATTCTTGATATAAAATTTTAAAATAAAAAATGTAAAAAAACTGATGTAAATATCTTTTATATTTTTTTATGTAAAAAAATGATGTATTTCAAATATTTTTTTATTATTAAAAAAAAAAATTTTTTAAAATTCATTTTTGAGCCCATTGGACTGGCCCGTCGGCTCAGCCCACAAATGGGCCATGGGCCGTGCCGGGCCCATGGGTTGCAAGAGAAGGTCCAGGCAGGCAGGCAGTTCTAGCCCGGCCTGTTTTCCATCTCTAGTCGCAAGGGAGAGGGAAGGAAAAGGAGGCGTGAGGGGGAGAAGAGGAAGGAGGAAAGAAAGAGTTGTTCGTGCACTAGGTGGGCGTTGAGCTTAGAGAGTCATGTTGTAAAGTTACTGAATGTGTGTACACCTGTGCGTCCTGCTTACCAGTCACCCTGCAGGAGTCCACCCGCAAGCACCAAGCACGACCAACAACTTGTCCCATCCACCGGTCTACAGACACACGTGGACTCACATAGACCCATATACGAGTCCACATGTACAGTGTCACAATACACAGTGTCAGCCACGTACAGAGCCAACTACGTGGGGATAAGCACAGAAACACGCAAAATAGAAGCCGATCCACGAGGTCCAAGTTTAAAATCACAAAACACACGAACAAACTTTAGCACAGTAACACCTGTCTAGGGTTAAATTCATTAAAGTGTGAATAATTACAAAAATGAATTTACGGATGTTACAACGTTGCAAGTAATTTGGTTTGTTTTGCTATGGGCAAATCACCAGGTGGACCAGCTTGATAATTTCGGAAAATTTTGCAAGTAAAATTGTAATTTACTTACAACATGATTTTCCTGTTCAACAAATAGTAAATATAGATATTATTGAAGTTAAAACAAGTAAATCCTGTCACATGTGCATACAATACATATAATCTTAATCAAGCTTAATACGTGACTTCAAAACCATAACACGTCGTTTGTTTTTTACATGCACAACCCTTAATGTCAAGCATGTTATCTCAAATTTCAGATTTTACCTCACGTATATTTTTTTTTCAAGAAAGAAGGAACCCATAATAATAAAACAGCCTGGGTCAACTAAACTACATCCAAAATTACTAACTAAGCCACCCTCGACAGTGAAAATTTTGAAACAGAATCAAACTAATAATCTTAGAAAATTCCTAACCAAACTTGTTTGAATCAAACTGTGTAGGGTAAATTCAGAGTTAGTGAAAATTTTGAATCTGAATCAAACTAGTAATCTTAGAAAATTCCTAACCAAACTTGTTTGAATCAAATTGTGTAGGGTAAATTCAGAGTTAGCTGCTTCTGTGCCATTAAATATCTCCTTCAAACATGAGCTATCTTCAACATTTACTGGATCAACCCCTATTTATCTTCCACAACCTTATTCCTTTTTACCTCCAATCTATCCAGCATCTTCCCAGCCTCCCAACCCAGGTAAGCTTTGAATATATATGGTTGAGACCTAGAAGTGCACCATTAAGGCCGGATTAAGCTAAGTGGCTTGATTTGTCTTAATATAGCAACAAGCTGGCCAAGAATTAGTTATTAGGGAATGTATTGAAGCATTTGAAGATTCCTTTAGTGTCTAATTAAATAACTGACGTGTTTTGTTGACCCAGCAGAGTGGGATTATGCAATTTTGTTTGTTGCTATTGAAAGTATATTAACCACTGGAGAGACTAAGCTGTTTTCTTGCATAGATTGCTTAAGCAAAAATCAGCTATCATACTAAGCTAACCGAAATCTACCCAAATGTCCACGTCTAACTTTTTTTTGTGAAATCCTTTAATTGCCCATTTTCAATCATTTACAAGTGAATGTTGTCAAAAATGATATTTTGGTGATTAAAATTCAATTTAAATTTAAAAAGGAAACATAGTCATAATAATCTCTTTTGAAGCTATATTTCTATTTACTAATAATCCCTTATCAATTTAAATTCAAATAAATAAACTCATTAAATTTTAAATATTGTTTTCTGGTTTTTCATACACAATGAAATTCATTTTTTGACTAAAAAAACTTAAACAACAATAATTACTTGTAATTGCATCCTCTAATATCTCTTTTTCATTCTTCATTCAATGTGCAGTTTTGCACTTGCAATGCGCTAGTATATAATAATATAAACTAAAGTTGCATGATGTTTTAAAACATATATATGTGAAGACAAAAAGACAAAGAGATAGTTGTATTGCTAGGGTCCATCATCCTTATATGGTATTAGGGTTAGAATGAAAAAAATATAATAATATCTCTAAGACTCATATATCACGTAAACACTAACACTTCTCCTCAAGTTGAAGTATATATATCAAAAAGACACAGCTTGGAATACACAATAGGAAAATTAGTGGTGTGGGGTTTGGTGAAAACATCAACTATCTCTTTGGTAGATGGAATAAAAGGTGTGTAGATTTTCCACTAAGAACCTTCCTACAAATGAAATGACAATTCACCTCAATATACCTGGTCTTTTTACGAAAGACCAAATTATGTGCAATAGTTGGCATTTGAGTACGCCACAATGTGTAAGTGACCATTCTTCTTGAACAATAGTCATTTACCAGGAGATTCCTTTATATACTCTAATATTCTCATTATAGCATTAAGATGACATTACCTAGGTTTAGTCATAAACTGGTTAACTACACCAACAACATATGCAATGTTAGGCTTGGTAACAGTGAGAAATATAAGCTTTCCAACCAAAGATATGTATTGGGAAATGTCATCAAGTAACGGTGAGGTCTCAAACCACAAATGATCTACCCTAAATGTCATTGAGGTGTTAGCCGGTTTTGCTTCAAATAAGTTAGTCTCCTATAGTAAGTCCATAACATACTTTTTTTTAGCTCAATGCAGTCTCTTGATTGCTTTTAGCAATCTCAATGCTAAGAATGTTGCAAGGTTTGTCCCTATCTTTTGTCACAAAGCATTGCTACAGATACTCTTTTGTTTCTTTAGTGCCTTTAGTATTACCACCAATATGTAGAATGACATCAACGTACACGACCAAAATCACAAGACCAATGTCCCATTTACGAACAAAGATGGAGTGATCAACATTACTTCTTTGGAAGCCGATATCGTCAATAACTTTGCTAAATCTGTCTGTTGATAGAAAAAAGATAATAAATTAACTCGTGTTGTGTAACACTCCAGTGCTATACAACAGTACGAGAACTACCCAAGCTTAATTAAAAGCAACTAAGCAGCAATATTAAACAAATAAAGCTAACTACCCAGACCTGTGTGTGGCAAACGTGGCTCGAACAGATGCACCAGACTAGAACTGTTCCAACACCCAAGCACCTGAAACAGAAAGCACACGCGTGAGTGACAGGAATGTCACCCAGTACGCGCCCCAAAACGACACTAAAAGCACATAAAACCTCGCCAGAAAGCGTCATTTTCAAAAACCTTTATGTGCAATTTTCAAAACTCTCAAAACAATACTTTTCAAACCTTTTCTT
>JAMKQA010029505.1:0-30568 GCA_024699735.1 Posidonia australis
CAAGCAATAGGACTAGAAAGATCGAGTTTCTCGGGCGTACGAGGGTGCCTAACACCTTCCTCGTGCGTAATAGGAATCCTTACCCATCCTCTAGTTAGCAGACATCCGGCCTTCCCATTTGCATCCCATGCATTCATCTTTTTGTGGTTTTCATCATCTTTCCCTTAAAAGACTAGGTGGCGACTCCACTTTTCTTCTTTTCTTTTATCCTTACGCCTTCGCCGTCATCGGCATGGCTGTGGTCTTCTCCTCTCCACCTCCTCCCTCCGGGTCGGGTGGTCGGTCAGACGGACACGGTCACACACAGTAAGAAACATAAAATAAATAAATTCATGCCAATAGATGCGACACAAGGGTCGGTATGAGCTAGAGAAAGGGTAAGGACTCCTGTAAGGCATAGGGAAGGTGTTAGGCACACCCATACGCCCGACAAATCGCTCTTTCCCGACTTGCTCGACCAAATGTATGGCTATGTTGGCATATTGATGTCGATTTGTGTTTGCCTTTGAGCCAAATGATGCGATAGGATGAAAACATGCTGCAATGGCCTCAAAAAGAAAAAAAATCAAGGAAGTACGAGATGAAGGATACAAGGAATGCGATAAATAGGCATGGGACTCAGTCTAATGATGGCCAAAATCCCTAGACCAACCGCGCAGGTCACTCACGTAGGCTAGTCGTAGATCAAGGAATAGGTCCAATCATATGACTTTTCTAAACGAAAAATTGAGCAAAATTCTAAACGGAAAAACAAGTGTACGACTATAAAGGATGAGAAACAATAATCTGACAAGAACTAGATGCATCGCAAAATAAGAATAAATGATAACAAACAAGTGGAGGCTAGGTCGACCCGTGCTCTAGACTGAGGAACCTATGCATGTAGCTCGCGGTATCGACCCTAGGTCCCAAGATTGCAAGAGGCGGCTGACCCTCATGGCCATCCCAGAGTCACAACAACATACAAAGACGTAAGGCAAGCAATGTTTAAGCAAAAAGGATAAACAAATAGCTAGAGAACATGATTATGAAAGATCGAAAGAGCCTAGGCCACTCCCTCCACCTACACTTGTGCTCGTTAGACTGAACAGCCGTCGTCAACCATTAACGGGGTCGTTGAGGCTAGTTGGTCCTCTATGGTGTAAGAGGGATGTCGAGGGGTGTCCGAGGAAGGTGAAAGCTAATGAGATGCGTCCTCATGCGTGGGCTATTCCCTCCATCCAATTGGGTTCCGTCGACGACATACCTTTCTGTCCGGCCACGATGAACGGTTGTGGACTGTGTGGAGGAGTTAGGAAGTGAAGGTGGATGAGAAAGGAAAGCCAAGAATCCCTTGGAGAAGCCCAACCTCATGATCAAAGGCCGCCGGCCTCACATGGGTCGGTGGCCGCTCCACCTGCAGAATGCAAATGCAATGAAGTGGGTAAAGCAAGAAACCAGCAAAAAAATAGTGCTTATAAAACTTATGAGCAATGAAATGTAGTCCAAGGATGATACAAGTACCTAAGTAAAGGTCGCCAAGTTCCTCTTGTTCAGTGACAAAGGTGTCTTCGATGGTGAGCGAGGAGATGGTGGTCGTTGGCTGGATTAGGTGGCTGGCGAGCTTGGGAACAAGGTGAGTGTGCAGTGGACATGAAGAGCAAGCCATAGGATGAAGGATCCCATTGTTGGTGACAAGGGTGGCTTATATAGAGGGATGATTCAAATCTGAGCCATTAGCTTCAAATCGTTTTCATCCTCCAACTAAGATTTAATCAAGGTGGCACGATGGTGAATTTGGTTTTCAATTGGGGCTTCATGGTTTAGATGTAATATGGGACACACATAGATCTAGGCTACCTAATGGGAAGCTAGAATTTCGTGTACCCAAGGTGTGACCATGCCGATGGAACCTCTGGCGCGGTTCTCCACCTACTCTGGTGTGCGGAAACACACGAGGAGATCCGATACGGTCACGACAAAACTGGTGAATCCGGAAGAAGAAGATAAGACCTAGAAACACCAAAGGGAAGACAAAAAGGACAAGGAAAGGAGTCGCCACCTAGTCTTTTAATGGAAAGACGAGGAAAATAAAAAAAAACACAAAAAGGCATAAAGCAAACAAGATGCAAAGATGCATGTGTGATCCGTGCCTAATGGACAATGCACAAATGAATGCGGGCCAGAGAAAGGGTAAGGATTCTGGTTACGTATGGGGAAGGGGTTAGGCACCCCCATGCGCCCGAGAGAACTCGGTCATTCTAGGTTTCCTACTGTCAATGGTCTGCTAAATGTATGCTTGCTTATTCTATATGCTCATGTATGAAGATGACCGAAAACATGCCAAATCAAGGAGAAGTGAAATCAAAGGAAAAAGTTAATCTGAGGGTCGAATGTAGGAATTGTTAATGCCGCTTTACTATACGCCCTTAGGCAATGAGGAAAATCGTGAAAATTGTGAAATCCTTGGAAAGCGTCTAGCAAAACAGCAGAAATTGGGGTAAATCTGAGAAAATCAAAAAGGGGAAAATAATCCTTGTTTCGGGATCATGTCGGCTTTGTAAGCCTTTTACTGTACACCCTCGGGCGATGGAAAACCAAAACAAGTGAAAACTACGAAAAACGGAGGAAAACCCAGAAAATGTGGAGAAAACAAAGCTCGGAACAAAGCTAGAAAAGCGTGCACCGAGTAGGGAAGAAAAGGCGGGAAAAATCCGTGCAAAAAGATATGAAAAGTCATGCAAAATGCAAGTGCGAATGCAAATGTGAGAAGTGCAGGGGGTTTTGTGTAAAAAGCCCAAATCCGAGGAAAACTGACATTCAGAAGCCTAAATCAGCGAAAATACATAGGAAAACACATTCCATGCATGTATGAAGAAATCTAGGGTCAAATGTGCTCTCCTAGTGCAAATGAAGTTCTCTAGGGGCTAAAATGTAATTTTCCCACTAATGAATGTAATGCAAAACAATTCAACATAAAATCAGGATGAAAATGCAATAAAATGTCTCAGAAATGATCCAAGAAGTTTCAGGGGCAAAATGGTCATTTTACCCCTGAAAACAGGCAATCAGATTAAAATAAATGAAGCATAGGGGCTAAACTGCAAAAAAACCAGCAAACAAAGCATCCAGAAGAAATTCAGTAAAAACAGAAGGTTAAAATGCAATTAAACCATGAAAACAAGCTTCTGGAATGTTTTGAAACAAAGTTAGGGAGTTTTATGCAATTTTCACAGCAAAATAAGCCTTTTGGAAGTTTTCTGTAAAAGAAAGGGGTCTAAATGCAATTTTCCCAGTGAAAACATGCTTCTAAAACCATTTCAAACAAATTCAGGGGTTTGTATGCAATTAAACCAACAAAATTAAGCTTTCAGAAACATTTTGAAAAAGTCAAGGGTCCTCACGCAAAATCTACTGTAAAAATAAACTCTCAGGAAGTTTTTGAGAAAACATAGGGGCCTATGTGCAAAAATCACAGTAAAAAAGAGCTTCTCGAATATTTTTGGAAAAGCTCAAAGGCTCACATGCAAAATTCACTGCAAAAATAAAATGCCAGAATGATTTCATAAAACTCTTGGGCTTATCATGCAATTATCCTGAAGCAAAACACATTTTGCAAACTCTGAGGGCTTTTATTTAAGTTTTAAACTCAGAAAACATTACTTTAAATGTTTAGGGTAAAACATGTAATATTTTCAGTTAAAACTTTATTCGAAACATTTTAGAAAAATGATTGCAGGACCTATATGCAATAAAAGGACCCAAAAGTGATTCCAGAAAAACCTATTTGCAATAAAAACACAAACTCCGGATTTTATTCAAATAAGATATTTTAAATGTTTTTAAAAAAAAGAAAAAAGGAACGACGGTCGTCGACGACGGAGCTCGCCGACGACGACCGCCGGAGGGGGCAAACAAAACCTTCCCGTGATCCGATCTAAGATCAGACTCCACAGGAAGCAAGAGGAAGAAAAGAGGAAGACATCCAACAGACTGGATGGGCGATCCAGCGGCTGGAACGGCCTCCCACCTACCTTGCCATCGAGGTGCTCCGGCGACGGATCCACGGCTGCTGGGGGAGCTCAAGGTGGTGGCGCTGCGACTTGGGGCCTCCGGAGGGTTGAGGAAGAGTCGGGGGGTATTTCCTTCATCCAGGGGCTAGGTCCGTGCCTCCTTGCACGTCCTGGACTCCGCTTGTCGTCGGCGTTTGCGTACTCCGGCGAGCCTGGTTGCGGGAGCTATTCGGTGATCGAGGGTGACTCTTGATGACTCTGGAAGATTGAGCGGGGTCGGAGGAAGGCTCCTATGGGGCTGGATCGTTGCGGCGAGGCTCGGAGCGGCTGTTAGGCTCAGGCAGGGGCCTTCTTCTCCAGCGACGCGGCTATGGGTGGCGTTCTCCAGCGATCTTCGTGTGGCTCTCTGGGGGCATCAAAGTGGAGTTCCACGAGGCTGGAGAGCTCGGGGACGACTAGAGGAGGAGGAGGGAAGACTCGGGGGTCCAGGGCAAGTCCTAGATTGCCCCCCCAACTCTGTCACCAGAAAACGGCGACGGCGGGGCACGAAGGAGCTTCTCTGATCAGGGGATCACTCTAGATCCCCTGGGATTGCTCCAGGGAGAGAGAGAGAGGGTAGGAAAACTACAAAATAGAAAGAAAGAAGAATAGGAAGTTAGTGGGTATACCTGAACGGAGGTGGCTCGCCAGAGCTCTGAAGCGACTGGTCTCCTCCTCCGCAACGGCCCCGGCTCTGCTCTTCTCTTCCTCACACTCAATTCTCCGCTCTCAAGTGCTCTCAGGGTCTGTGTTTTTCGTGTTCTGCCGCGAGCTCTCCTTCATCTTATATAGGTGATCGGAGACCCAACAGAAAATTCTAGAAGGGCGCGCGACACACAACTAGCTAGCATAACCACCTCCAACCGCCGTTATGCCTGCTCAGCAGACAACGAACAGTTGTCCCCCATGCGCTCCGGTCTGCTCCCTTGCTCGCCAACAGAGATGGACGGCGATCTTGGCTTCTCCGGCGAGCTATCCGACGGTTGAGGGAGCTCTGATTTGTGCTGGCTAAATTGGTGGTGTGGTGCTGGGCTCAGTGAAGAGGTGAATTGGATTGGATTCAGGTTGATCAAGTGAGGAAACAATGGGTTCAGTGGTGTTTTTTGTTCTTTGGTAAGATTTTGTGATTTTTGAGAATTTAGTTGAGAATTATGGGAAATAATATGGAGAGAAATGAAATGTTGATTTAAGAGAGAAGAAGAAAGTGTGGGCTATGTTATTGTAGGCTTCATGGGCTTCATGGGCCTATGTGGGCCCACATGGGCTAAATGGGCCTAAACGGGCCAAATGGGCCCAAATAGATTGAAAGAGCTTCCATGAAATCAAATAGGCCTAAAATGGGCTAATTGGGCTTAAATGGGCCTAAATAGGTTTGATGGGCCAAAATGGACTCAGATTGTGTTTAATGGACCTACGTGGGCCTTGTGGGCCCACATGGGCCTAATTAGGGCTGAATGGGTCCAAATGGCCTAACTGGGCTAAATGGCCTTCCATGAAGCAAATAGGCCTAAGATAGTCTTGTGGGCCCAAATGGGCTCAACTGGGGTTTAATGGGCCTAAGTGGGCCTTTATGGGCCCAATTGGGTCTCCATGAATTAAATGGCCTTAGGGGTTTGAACTCAGCCACCACATCTCCATCCTGCAAAATCAAAAAATTGGGGTGTCTACACAAGTTGAATGGACAAGTCTAACCTTCGCACTGTGACAAACCTAGGGCACCTACACATCTCACTCGTGCATCCTGCTCACGTTATCGGGCCACATGAATCCTAAGTCAACCCACAAACTAGGTTGCAGGCCCAGCCCACTAGGCATCTAGGCCATGAAGGGGCTTAAGTGAATTGGTTTTGGGCTCGGTTATGGTGATGTTGGATTGTGGCTTATTGGGTTTGGATTTTTAGGTAGAGTTTTAAGTGGTAAGGGTGGTTGCGCAGTCTTACTGTCTGAAACAGGTCCCGCTAATGAAACTGACTGCCATCCAAGGACAAAACTGGGGTGTCTACACTTGGCTTCCATGCGTGCTCGTCAATCTTCGTGCCTTTGAGGAGCTTTATCAGTGCTTTCACTACCAAATTCTTGTCCACGTTGATCTCGTCATAGAGTGTTCATGCATCCATTTACCGTCGGCAATGGATCCGGACAACTCCAAGACAGCCAACGGCCATTGAGCTTGAACCAAATCCATCCTGGAGCATCTTTTCCTTCTCCTCACTCCCCCAAGCCTTCCTGAATGATTGATCAATGCTCCATGCCTCTTGTGAAGCCAACCGAGCTTGCGATCTCCAGGAAGATGCGTGAGGATGGGAAGGAGCATACACTGCATGCATCTACGTCCATTTAGCGTCCACATGCTCCACCTCGCTCCCATGATCCTCTAAAAGCTCCAAATCACCTCGCCAGAGCACCAGGCTAATGACCATAGACCACCTTGCCATCGAAACTCATCACTGGAGAAGATGACAGGAAGTGGAATCCATGCAGTGAATCTCACTTCTAACCACCTAGGTAAGTAGGTTCGCATCTGCTCTTGCTTCTCCAAACCTTTGGAAGCTCTAGATCGCCTCACCACAGTCCTTGGACATGATTTCTAGAGGAGCTCGTCATTGGAATCAAAACGCCGACGAGGAAAGTTAGGAGAAGGACCCACACAGCTAACCTCACAACCAAGTGTATGAGCATCTTCCCCTTGACCTTCTTAAGGTGTCAAATCGACGTGCTAGAGCCTCAGTTTGCTCCTTGCAGTCGAGCTTGCCGAGGAAGGACACATTGACGGTGAGTAAGGTTGGGGAGAACACTCACATGGTCATCTTTGTACCTAAACACCTGCACTTCTTCCTCTCCACCTCCTCGATCTTTCGGAGGCCTTCGATCGATGTGCCAGAGCCTCTGTTCACCTCTTGCAGGCAGGCTCACTGGAGAAGACAGGACCGACGACGAGGTAGTTTGGGGAGGGCATACACGCATCCTTTCTAGCCTCTAATGGCTCATACGCTTTCCTCTTCACTCCCTCAACCTTCTAGTAGCCTTAGGTCATCGATCCACATCCTTAATTTGCTTCCCACTGAGGAGCTCACCTACAAAGTAAGATCAACGGTGAGGGAAGGTGGGAGGAAGAATCTGAATGTCCATGTCCTTTCTTGCGCATTCATCCGTGCTCATACAAGTTCGTCCTTGTTTTTAGGCCTTCAAAGCATCAAACTAGGGCACCAGTGCCTTTGGTTATCTCCCACAGGTGGCCTCGCTGCTGGAGTTGAAATGACGACGAGGCAAGTGGTTGGGGAAGTCTGTCTGGCCTCCCACGCATCTGAACGTCCAGGAGTTCTCGAGATCATCCACTGAAATTTATCCGTGCTCGAGGAGACGTTTTGCACCACTGTGTGTCGACTTGGTGAAAGGAGGAAGATGCTGCTGCCAGTGAGGCTAGTTTCCAGCATGCAGCTCTGGTTCTCTATCCTTTGTGCATAGTAATGCTTATGGTGGCTTAGTCACGTTTGCACATGTCATTTAATTCATCTAAGCGTCAGGTTATGCATGGGCATTATCTTTTCTTTGATTTAGGGCAAGTAAGCTTCACAGCTTAACTCTGTAATCATCCAAGCGAACCCTGATGGCGGATTTGGGAGATGAACCCAACAGACAGACCTTGGATGTGAAACATGGAAGCGAGACTTAGTGGCGACTTTAGGTGACGGAAGCAACAAGCAAGGATGGCCAACGAAGCTCACCCAAGACAGAACAGACATTGACAGGAACACCTTCCCCTTCTTACCTTGCTATCATCAACGGTCCTCATGCATATTCCCTTGCATACATTTCATGCCTATATTTCATGCATATACCCATGCATACACCTCACACATATGTTTCATACATACAATTCATGTCAATTCACATACATATTCATGCATGCCATACATACATATCATGCATGTTCACATATATATTCTCATGCATATTGTTTTTCATGCATATTTCTCATGCATGCCTTCTCATGTGTACATCTCACGTATGTTTTCATGCATACTTACATACAAATTCTCACGTAAATCGCATATTGCCACTTTAAATTGAATTTGCTTTCTATGCAACGTTTCATAACTATAGTCTGACCTTACAATTTTATTCTGTATTGGTTTTCATATCGCCCGAGGGCATACATTAATTGGCATGTAAATGCCTACATCGACCCAATGAGGATTGTTTCCCTTTTTGATTTTCATAAGCATTTGAAGTTTTCCACTATTTTGCGCATGTTTTCTCTCCAGATGTCTCTGGTTTACTTGATTTTTTCCATCGCCTTAGGGCGTACATTAAGTGGCATTCTCAATGCTTACATTGTCCCTCAGATTATTTTCCTTACTTTATTTTTCCTTTATCCGTTTTCTCATGGAGTTTTCATGCCAGGTTCTTGCAAACATATTAGGCATGTGCATTAGAAGTAGATAAGCATGCACACACACTTAGTTCATGAGCAAGCAATTAACCTAGAAAGACCAATTTCTCAAGTGTATAGGGGTACCTAATACCTTCCCCATGCGTAACAAAAATCCTTACCCTTTTTCTGGCCCATAGTGATTTGCGTGCTACATCCATTAGGCACGGAGTACACATGTATACATTTGCATTATTTTCTTTGTGGTTTATCGCATTTAGTTTTCCTTGTCTTTCTGTTAAAAGATTAGGCGGTGACTCCTTTTCCTTAGCCTTTTCTTCGTCCTTCTTTGGTGTTTTCGAGTCAAGTCTCCTTTCTCAGATTCACCATCTTCGCCGTAACCATATCGGAATTCTTCATGTGTTTCCATGCACGAGGAGTCATGTGGGTTCCACTGACATGGTCACACAAACCAACGACCCATGTTCATCCTTGCATCTATAAAATAGCTCCTGCCGCCTATGGACTCTTGGCTCTCTTGGTCTTGGCAACTCATCCACACCAGCAATGCATGAGCACCTAGCCTCCACTGTTATTGACCAATGTGACCACCACCATTTCCAGCCACCCAAAAACGCAACCAATCCTCCGCTACTGCCAACACTTGTTGCATTGCCTTCCCAAGCAACTACACAGCCTTTATTGCATCTGTTTCTAGTTCCCACCATTCCCAATCATCCCTAGCCGATGAGTTATTTCCCAGCCTCCTTCATTGCCGACCACCATCAAAACATCACCCTACAACCTCCCTAACACCCCATGGTCGTTGAATTGTCCTACCACCCGCTACATAGCCTCCCGCTATCACACACGAGCCTCTCCAACACCACTAACCCAAATAGAGCCACCGCAAGTCACACACCTGAAGGACAACCCACTTTCCTCTCTCTCCACCGAGTAGCCCAGGACGTTCACTAATGCTCCCTATAGTCTCCATGGCCGGCCAATCCCTTGAACTTCGGCGTATCTCTGTAAAGATGGTGGAAGGACTGCATCTCATGCATCTTCACCATGCATTACATCCACATCATACCTCTTTGTCTCCTCTCATTTCCTTCCCCCTCAAATAGCCCCCACATGGCTCACCGGAGCTCATGACTAGATTCCATGGCTGTGAGAAACTGTGCCATCTGACGACTACAGAGGGAGGTTAAGAGAGACATTCTTGCATCCTAAATTCATGTTTGGCATTTACAACGGTCTATCATAGCTCATGCATGCTTTCTCGTCGATTTTTTTGTGTTTATATCGTTTTAGATCTTCATCATGCGATGGAAAGGTCACTAGACTGCTCTGCATTCTAGATTATTTGCGGGACTCACAAACAGGACTCATAGCCATGTACCGCAGCCTACTATCGCAGATTGTCGGGTCCAAAACAACCTAGTTGCTTAAAGCATGTGCTTGCATCTCTTGTGTTTTGATTCTGATTTTCATCCATCCGGATTTAATTCTCTGCATGTTTTTACACACTCATCATGCATCATGGCACCAATCATCCATCATTAGACATTAATTACTAAGCAAGCATACATTTGTATTTGCCACACATGTAAGCAATTAAGAAAAGAAAGACCAATTCATCGGATGTATGGGGGTACATAATACCTCCTCCATACATAACAAGAGTCCTTACCCTTTCTTTAACATGCAATGACCTATGTGTCGCATATATTAGGCATAGAGCATCACATTTGCATTTGCATCGCTTTCATCACATTTTCCTGCATTCGGTTTTCCTTGTCTTTCCGATAAATAAACTAGGTAGGGACTCCCTTTTCTCATTATCCTTCTTTATTTTACTTTGGTATTTTTGAGTCAAGTGTCCTTCCTCAAATTCACCATTTTTGTCGTATCCTTATTGGTTCGTGCATTCAACCTTCCACGCCATTGCACGGAGTTAGTTTGCTAGCATGGTCACAACTAAATTTAGTGAAATAACAAATTCATTGTAATCACTTGGGAGAGGATTCTCACAAAGTGATTTAGTTAGAAAAGTACCTAGGTCACTTACATAAGAATGGGAAAAGAAAACCACAGCCATTGAAGAGGCAAAAGACCTCACAACCTATTCCCTTAAAAGACTTGTAGGAAATTTAACTTCTTATGAAGTTTAAATGAAAGAAAAAAATTGAAGAAAAGGACACACCAAAGAAGAAAACTGTAGCCCTTAAAACCTCTATTGAATCTAAGGAGACTAATGATGAAGAGGATGAAGATCTTGTTCCTCTCACTAAAAAATTTAAAAGATTTATTAAAAGGGGAAATTTTCAAAGAAAAGGAACCAAAAATTTAACATGAGAAAAGGAAGCTTTGTGCATTAAATGTAATAAACCCAAACACTTGAAAAGGGATTATCCATGACTTAAAATAAAGACCTTAAAAAGAGATGAGAAATAAATTAAAAAAAAGCCCTTCAAGCTACTTAGGATGACAATGACTTAGCTCTTGATGATGAATCTTCTTCTGATGGAGAAAGACTCACACGTGCTTCATGGCATAAGATGATGAGATGTTATCTTTACCCAACTCTGCAGATTTCACCTTAGATGAACTTTTAGATTCCTTTAATGAATTATATGAACAATACAAATCACTAAAATCAAAATCTAAAAATTTGAATCAAAATATTGATGACTTAACTAGTGAAAATGACATGCTAGCTAATGAAAGAAAACAATTAGTCATTGAAATGAATGAATTAGATCTTAAAAATATAGAAATGAATATGAGTGTAAAACACATGAAAAACAAAATAAATTTTTTAGAAAAAGATATTTCCTCTTTGACAGCCAAGAGTAATGACTTGCTTAATACTGTAACTAAATTTACAAATGAAAAAGATAATTTTGATAAATTACTTTCAAAACAAACACTATCATTGTATGAACATGGCATAGGCTTTTCACAATTTCAATATATTCCGTATGAAAATGATTTTGTTAGAGCTTCAACAAATGAAAAATATATATTTGTTATCAAGAAAAAAACACCAAATAAATGGGTGCCAAGAGCAAAAATCTGGGCTCCGAAAACTAACAAACCAGAACCCAAGATGATGTGGGTACAAAAATCTTTATTTCCATCTTGTGATGTCGGCGTTGCTTAAGAAGGATGAAATCAAAGTGAATTCTTGATAATGGCTATTCGAGGCATATGACAGGAAATCACAATCTCCTATGTACATTGTACTCAAAAGAGTAAGGAACCATCACTTTTAGAGATAACACGAAAGGAAAGATAACCGAGATCGAGAATGTTTGTAATCTTGATAATCCTTCTATTAAGAATGTTCTTTTAGTTGATGGTTTATAAATAACATTATTAGTATTAGTCAATTGTATGATAAAGGATGTAAAGTTATTCTTGATAAAAACGTTTGCTCTATTCTTCATTCTAGTTCAAATGTAGTAATCTTTACTCGAACAAGAGAAAACAATGTTTATAAAATAAATATCTCTCATGAATCAAAATTAAAAGATACATGCTTTGTTACTTCAAATAATGAACATTGGCTATGGCATAGAAGGCTAGGCTATGCTAGCATAAGTCAATTGTCCAAACTATCTAAAGGTGATTTTGTTGTTGGTTTACTAAAATTTGATTTCAAAAAGGATAAGCTATGTGATGCATCTCAATTTGGAAAACAATTTAAATCATCCTTTAAGGCTACAAACATTGCTTTTACTACAAAATCCCTTGAACTTCTTCATATGGATTTATTAGGCCCTAATAAAACAATACGTCTTGGAGACAAAAGATATGTTTTTGTAATTGTTGATGATTTTTCTAGATTTACTTGAGTTTTATTTTTGGCAAATAAACATGATGCCTTTTATGAGTTTCAAAATTTTTGCAAAAGAATTCAAAATGAAAAGGAGCTAAAAATTATTAAGAGGTGATCATGGAGAAGAATTTGATAATAAAAATTTTGAAAGTTTTTGTGAAGAAAATGGTTTTGATCATTTCCATGAGCTCCTTCACATAATGGAGCAATTGCATGAAAAAATAGTAGTTTACATGAAATAACTAGGATAATGTTTTGTGAAAATAATTTACCAAAGTATTTTCGTGCCGAAACCAACAATACAACTTGTTATGTTTTAAACTGAGTCTTACTCTGTCCTATTTTGAGCAAAACCCCTTTAGAGCTTTGGTTTGGTAAAGTATGAAGAATTTCTTCTTTTAAAGCTTTTGTAAGCAAGTGTTTTATTTTGAACACCAAGGATGTTTTGGACAAATTTAATTGGAAAACTGTTGAAGAAATTTCTCTTGAATATTCAACAAGAAGCAAGGCATATAGAATATATAATAAGAGAATACTTACTATAGAAGAATCTTTACATGTGAATTTTGATGAAAACACCACTAAAACAAATAATGTTGTTAATAGAGATGAAAATGAAAATATTGAAAATAATTTTGACAACTCAAATAATGAAGTAAATACTCAAGATAAAATAGAGCATTAAAATAATCCTAATGATTAGCAATATTTGTAATAATTGTGCCCAGAATATCCAACATAAATGAAATTAAGTTTTTGTAATATGGATAATTAACTCAATGATATGAATTTGTGTTGAGCCATCTATTAAGTTGGTTATTATCTCTAGGAATTCCCTTACTGTAGTATTTAGGACTAGTGTATTCAACGTATGCGTGTGTGGGACCAATGTAGGGCCAAAGTGCACTCCGCACAATGCCCACTACTAGCTACTATTTCATTTTTCCACACGCAGCCTTTCGCCATGCCTCAACGTCAATTTGTCAGGATTCTCGGTGGCTGTCGTTGACAAGAAATGACAAGGAGGTGGTGGCCTTAAATGAGGAGATGGTGGAGGCGTTGGGAATGACACATCGGGATGAAAGAAAGATTTGGGATGAAAACCAAAGAAAGAGAAGAAAGAGAAAGATAGCTAGAGAAGAGAGAGGAAGAAGTAGGTGTCATCGATGGAGAAGAAGACCATCGGAGACCAGAGAGGTTGGGGAGACGTCGAGGAGAGAGAAGAAGACCGCTGGGGAAGAAGGGATCGCCAGATTGCACCTTGAGTGTACCCGACCCCCAACCCTGTTCTCTTCCCGTTTAACCTTTTAATCTTCAATGAATGATGAAACTTTAGTTGAAAAGCATGAATATGAGTTGATTAGCATGAAATCATGAGTGTAAGCTGATTCTAGTATTTTTTCCATGATTTATCAAGAATTTTAGTGGATTTTTCCAAGATGATGCTATAGTGACTTGGGACGAGTCTTTTTAGTTTTTGATTTTATATCTTGAGATATATGCATCGGTTTTTTATGAAACTTGACCTAAATAGATGTAAAATTGGCATGCTAGTAGTGTGATTATATGCAAGATTTGTGACTTACCGAAAAGGAGTCTGTCGAAGGTCCCAATTCTGACATTTGTCAGTCATAAGGCCAAAACCAGTTTTCAGAAATTGTCTGGTTTGGCATGCCGAATTAAGAGATTTCGGTAGACCAATAAGTTTCGATCTGTCGAATCAAGGCCCTGAGTCACTTTTAGATTTAGGTCCATTTTGACATATCGAAAGAATTTGGTCTACCGAATCAGGACCCTAGATCTTGGTTTTTCTGAGTTTTTCCCAGTTATGTAATAATGCCTGATTTGTGTATTTTGGCATGTTTACTTAGTAAGAATTCTTGAGATTTAAGCAAGAGTTATAAAGAAGCTATTTCTGAAAAGAAAAGTTTTACAGAAAAAATTTCCATAATGGAAAAGATTTAGAATAAAGATTTCAAAGAAAATTGCATATTTTCAAAATGTGATTTTTAGAATGGTGGCTTCGGTTAGAGAGACTGGGTGCCTAGAGATTAGATGTTGAATGGGCTGGTTAAGAAGACCCGTATACTCAACACTAAGAGGGGCATTGGGAGAACACATCTTCGTGCAAATGAGAAAAGAAACAAAAAGAAGAAAAGACTAGTAAGGCCCGTTGGCCAGGACAGTGGCACGTCGACACAGGGACTTTCACCGTGGTAATGTAGGAGGTTGAGGTTGATGTCTTTTCCTCCATTTGTGGCTAAGTCACCGCTGATCAAGGTGGCACCAGAAAAGATTTTCAAATTTGAGATTTTAGTATAGTTTTAAGCTAGAATCGAGCTGAGTTTTGGCTTTTGAGTTTTAGCTAAATTCTAACTAAGATGAGGATAGAGTTTTAGGGTTAGTTCCAACCACAAACAGTGTTTTAACCAAATTTGAGTTTTGAGATTAGACTAAAGTCCAGTCCAAAGTTGTTTTCAAAAAAGCATTAAAGCAAGAGGTTTCAAAATCAAAAACAAAAAGTAATTGAGAAAAGTACGAAGATTTTAAAGAAAAGAGGTTTCCTAGAAAGACATGTTTCGTCAAGAATTTCCAAAAAGAGATTTAAAGAGTTTGCTTTGGTTTTTGAGAGCCTAGGATTTAGCTATTTGAAGTTTTTCCATCGTGGTTTTAATGGGCATGTACTGAGTGACTTGAAAGTCACTTATGTATGTTTTTATGTTCTTTTGTTTCTAGGTGCTCAGTTTGGAGTGCAGTCTAGTCCAGTGTTTGTAGTCAGGAGCCACTAGCTACACACACACGTTTTGGGTAGATTACAGTTTACCTTCTTTATTATTGCATTTAATCCTAGTTTAGTAGCATAGATCCTATAGGGCCTAGTTTGGGGATGTTAAAGAGTGGTGTGAGAGCACTAGGTTGCACTAAGTATACTGACTTGGTGGTGTCCGAGTTAATGGCTCTGTAGGACTACACAAGAGAGAGAATTGCACCTGACTTTTGTGTTTTGTGCTGGCAGCGAAATGTCGAGAGGCTAAGGGTGAGGCAGAGCCTTAGCATTAGGGTTTGCCGTAGAGCAGGGCGAAGGTGCCTAGAGGGACATAAGGCACAAGATAAGCGAGATGATGCAAGGGTTTGTTCAGTGCCTCAGTGGCAGTCACAAGGAAGAGGCCAAAGGTGATCCGTGGATTACATAGTTTCACCGACTGAGTGTGCCAACCATGGACGACCACGACAAGCCAAAGGAATGTGAGTCTTGACTCCTAGAGGTAGAGAAGATTCTAAAAGGCATGGAGTGCCCAGCAGAAAAGTGGGTCCGACAAGCTATCTTTCAGCACAAGGGTGATGCCGACTAGTGGTGGAGGGCTACACACTGCACCAAGTTCCCCAACCACGACCTACTGATGATCTCCTGGGAAGATTTTTGAGACATGTCTTATGAGAGGTTCTTTCCTGAACATGAGAGAGATAAGCTAGATGGGGACTTCAGGAACCTAAAATAGGGGAATCTTTCTGTGGTAGAATATGAAGCAACCTTCCATCGACTGGAGCAATTTTTTCAAATCATTATCCTTGAGAAGAGTCGATCCAAGAAGTTTATGGAGGGGTTGAGCCCTACACTCAAATTGAGAGTTCTTGGATTCCAATGCCCGACGTTGACTGACATAGTAGAGCTAGCAGTTAGTTACGAGGATGAGCGCCAGTTGTTCCGGGAAACATTTCCCTAAGGAAAGGGGAAGAGATTCACAGAGCGGTCTTCTACTTCATGCACACCAAGCTCAACAAGTTCTGAGAGCTCTGGAAAGAAGAGAAAGGAGATCTCTGAGTCTGTCATAGGGGAAAGGCACAGTGTTGTTGGGAAGAGTAGTGTCGGACCCAGCTAGACTGGTTCCACCGGTGGTGCAGGAAGAGCACCCTACATTACCTACAAGAGGATGGGGCACATAGCAGCACAATGTAAATTGTGACAGCAGGGGATAGACAACGTGATGTGTTACAACTACAGCAAGGCCGAGCATTTCCAGAAGAGTTCCCCTGAACCCAGAAGACAGCCGGAGACATGTCCTAACAGCCTACCAAAGGAAGAGTTTCTCCATCTCTGCGCTAAATGCTAGTCCCTTAGGGGACATTTTACAAGGTGAGCAGTGAGGATTATAATAAATATATGTGACCTGTGTTGTACTATGAACCCTTGTATAATTAGCATTGATATCTATAATAATAATAGTTGTGGTTGTGTTATGTGTGAATGTTAGGATCCTTTGTTGTGGCTGATCGAATGGCTCGAGTTCTATTTGACTCAAGAAGCTCATTTTCCCTTATTTATGAATCATTTGCAACCAAGATTGGAGACAGACCAACTAGGCTAGCTTTTCAGCTTGATGTAGTGGCTTCATTAGGAGAACACAATCTAGTATGGAAGTTTTTGTGGTCGGTTGATGTCCAGCTAGGAGACAAGGATTGCTAGGCCAGTCTAATTCTGATAAAGATGCAAGAGTATAATGTCATTCTGGGAATAGACTGGCTAGCACAGCAATTAGTAATGATAGACTGCGCCAAGAAGATAGTTTTGGCATAGTGTCTAGGCCAAGGGTGGTGCATGATACAAGGAGTAAGGCCATGAGAACCCAAAAAAGTGATCTTGGCAATTAAAGCATACCACCATCTAGTCAAAGGATGCGTGGGATACCTAGCCAGTGTGATGGTATCCTCCTCACCAGTGTTCGAAGTACAAGATATTCCAATAGTCAGGGAGGTCCCAGACGTATTTCCAAAGGAACTGCTTGGGATGTGTGGGATAACTAGCCAGTGTGATGGTGTCTTCCTCATCAGTGTTCAAAGTACAAGATATTCCAATAGTCGGAGAGGTCCCAGACATATTTCCAAAGGTACTGCTTGGGATGCCGCTACACAAAGTGGAGTTTGTGATCGATATAGTGCCAGGGTCAAGCCTATCTCGAAAGCCCTATGCCAAATGACACCGACTGAACTAAGAGAGCTTCGGAGTCAGCTACAAAAGCTATTGTACAAGAGATTTATCCATCCAAATGTGTCACCTTGGCAAGCACCATTATTGTTTGTTAAAAAGGACGGTTTGCTTTGGTTGTACATTGACTATCAGATGCTGAACTAGATTACCATCAAGAATAAGTATTCGCTACCCAGGATCGATGACTTATTTGAACAACTGTAGGGAGCATTAGTTTTTTCTAAGATAGACTTGAGATCTGGATACCATCAAAATAGAATCTGGGAGACAGATGTGCATAAGGTGACCTTCAAACCTAGTATGCCCATTATGAATTCCTGGTAATGTCATTCGGGCTGACGAATGCGCCGACAGCTTTCATAGACCTGATGGACAGAGTGTTCAGGCCCTACTTGGACCAATTCATTGTTGTTTTTGTAGATGACATGTTGGTGTATTCTCCAGATGTAGAGATCCATCAGATACATTTAAGGACCATACTAGAGACATTGCGGCAACACCAGTTACACGTCAAGTTCTCCAAGTGCGAGTTCTAGCTAGGTGAGGTAGCCTTCCTTGAACATATTATCTCAAGATAAGGCATTAAAGTAGATCTAGCCAAATTA
The DNA here is from genome assembly GCA_024699735.1 of Posidonia australis. NCBI lineage: Eukaryota > Viridiplantae > Streptophyta > Magnoliopsida > Alismatales > Posidoniaceae > Posidonia > Posidonia australis. The sequence goes on from JAMKQA010029505.1 coordinate 17,843, forward strand.
GAAGCAGTAAGTGGTTGGGCCAGACCGAGAACAATAACAAAGATCAAGAGTTTTCTCAAATTAGCAAGTTATTACCAAAGGTTTATTCAAGAATTTTCAAAGATTACAGCCCTGTCAACCAGATTGACTCAGAAGGAGCCTCCTTTCGCTTAGGATCAACATTGTGAGGAGAGCTTCAAAGAGCTAAGGATCGTCTGGTCACAACCCCAGTTATGGCATTATCGTCTGGTTTCGTAGTGTACAGTGACGCCTGTGGGACCGAGTTGGGGTGTGTTCTGATGCAGCATGGGAAGGTAGTAGCATATGCCTCCCGATAGCTAAAGGACCACAAGAAGAACTAGCCCATCCATGATCTAGAGATGGCTATAGTAGTGTTTGCCCTGAAGATCTGGAAACACTATTTGTATGGCAAACAGTTTGAAGTCTTCAAATATCTTAGAAATTTAAAGTATATTTTTACACAAAAAGATCTGAACCTAAGACAGAGAAGATGGGTGGAATATATCAAGGATTATAATTTCAGCTTGTCATACCACCCGGGCAAAGCAAACGTGGTTGTAGACACGCTGAGCAGGCACACCCATGTCATGGCCATCCTAATGATCAAAGAATGGCACCTGATGGAGGGGTTGGTTGAGTGCAAACCGTGGAGATAGTCTTAGGAAATTGTTAGAGTTTTGTTGGTGAATTTATCTATTCGCCCAAGGATGGTAGAAGCCATTATAGTGGCCTAGTAGTTAGATCCCTTTGTGAGGGATACCTAGCAGAAGCTCGAAGCAGGAGAGGTGCCTCATTTTTCAGTTGGTGTAGACAGTTAATTGAGGTACGATCTACGGTTGTACGTGCCACAGATAGAAGAAATAAAGAAGAGTTTGCTTCATGATGCCTACCGGTCTAGATACACTATCCACCCAGGAAGCACCAAGATGTATAGTGATTTAAAGAGAAATTTGTGGTGGCCTAGGATAAAAAGAGAGATTACTGAACATGTGGCAAAGTGCACAATGTGCCAAATGGTAAAGATAGAGCATCAGAAACCCGGAGAGACTCTACAACCTCTGGACATTCCAATCTAGAAGTGGAAGCATGTGTCGATGGATTTGGTGACAAGATTACCCAAGACTAGAAGAAAGAATGATACTGTATGGGTGATCGTCGACTAGCTCACCAAGATAATGCACTTTTTGCCCATGAGAGTGAGCCTTCCCTTACCGTAGTTGGCAAAATTAAACGTGGCTGAAATAGTTCGGTTACATGGGATTCCAGTGTTGATAGTATCTCACAGAGACACTCGATTTACATCGAGATTCTGGAGAGCACTACAGGAGGCTTTTGGAATAGTATTGAACTTTAGCACCGCTTTCTACCCCCAGACGGATGGTCAGACCGAGAGGATAATTCAAACATTGGAAGACATGTTGTAGGCTTGTGCCATAGATTTTGGAGGCAATTGGGAGAATCACTTACCATTGATAGAGTTTGCCTACAACAACAGTTACCTCATCACCATTGGGATGACTTCGTACGAGAAATTATATGGAAGATTGTGCAGGACACCCACCTGTTGGAGTGTGGTAGGCAAGCGGCAATTAATAGGCCCAGAGATTGTGCAGCAGTATGAGGATAAAATGGAACTAATCAGAAAGAGATTGCAAACTGCACAGAGTAGACAAAAGAGCTATGCAGATCAGAGGTGAAGGTCCTTGGAATTCGAGGTGGGAGACTTCGTTTTCCTGAAGGTGTCACCAACCAAGGGGGTCACGAGGTTCAGGAGAAGAGGCAAGCTGTAACGACCCGACTCCAAGCCGTTACCCAAAATCTAGCTACAAATTTTTTCCCTTCTTTAATTACTTATAATAATTACTTGCATCAAATCTAAAACTAAATCTAACATTAAACAACTTAAACCAAAATACCATTAACTAAATGAAATTAAACTAAATACTTACCCAAAAACTTTGATGTGTGGTGGATTGACTCCATCATCTCGTGCACTAGCAAACTTCTACTCCTATCCTGCACTAGAGAAAACACCAAACAAAACACACATGAATGACCACTGAAAGGTCACCCAGCACACACCCCACTAAAGCTAACACTACTCTGACATCTCTTCCAAATGCCGCACACAATCTCGGGCAATACTCTTTTACCTCACAAGCAACATAGCTTTGAAATCATATCTTTGAAAATTATTCTTTTCTTTTCTTTTCTAAATCATACTCTTGACTTTCAAAACCATTTTCTGACTTTTCTTTCAAATCACATTTATGATTTTCAAAATGTAATGCATACTTGAAATGGCCACTCTTGCCAAGTCAAGCCACAACCACTAGAGTGTGTCCCACTAATACCGAGCCTCTACTCAATTAAATAAACAAGTAAATCTCAAAACTAGCACAATCAATTTTCTTTCAAAACACTTTCTTTTTTACTTTAAAATCTCAAACTTTACTCAAGCATTTTCTAAACTCGGTTGCACACTTGAAATGGCTAATTCATGCCAATACCAAGTCCAAACTAGCATAAGCTCTAAAACCCTTTTTGAAATTCTTACTCACAAATCTTTAATCTAGGTTCCTACTAGAACCAAAACTCTAGAAAAGTCCATTCGAAGAAAATCTCTTTAAATCATGATTTTTCAAACATTTTCATTCTTTTCTTAAACTCATGCTTTATTCTAATGTATTTTTGAAAAACAATTCCTGAGATTAGGTTCCAGCCCAAACTCTATCTCAAGAACTGGCTAAAAACACAACTCTAGCTAGAACTAATCCTAAAACACTAGTCTCAGCTTAGTTAGAATCTGGCTAAAACTCAGAAGCCAACACAACTCGATTCTAGCTCAAAACTATCTCTTTCTCAAATCTGAATACTTTCTAAAATCTCTTTTCTAGTGTCACCTTGATCAAGGGTGACCTGGCCACACGCAGTGGGAAGAGGTACCAACCTCAACCTCCTGCACTATCACGATGAAAGTCCTCGTGTAAGGCATACCACCGTCCCAGCCAACAGGCCTCACTATTATTTTCTCTATTCTATTCTCATTGCACAGAGAAGCATCTCCTCATAACGCCCCACTATTTTCTTTTAGTGTTAGAGCTCTCTAATGATTTACTCGGCCTATTGCGAGCTCACGGGTTATCTTACCCAATCCAACGTAAGCCCACAAGTTATATCACCCCACATTATCTAACACCAAGTCCTTGGGAACCAAGTAGACTTGGAAAACGCGCCTGGCCAGGCTGGCCCCTCTAAAAATATGCAGCCCGCCTGGGCCTAGACCGAGTCAAGTCGGGCCAGCTGGCTCCATTGACTAGGTCGAGCCGAGCCAGGCCGGGTTGAAGGTAACAACCTTTTAACTTTGCATGGCCCATGGCCCACCTTCGGCCAAGGCGCAGGCTTGGTGGGCTGACCCATTGGGTTGTTTAATTTAAAAAAAATAATTAAAATTTTTTTATTAATGAAAAAAAAAATTATACTAAAAAAATAAAAATACATAATTAAAAAAATACATAATTATTTTTTATACATAAATTTTACATTTTTACACAATTACATAATGATTTAATCATTAGTGGAGTCTATTTTGGTTCCTCCGTTGATGTTGAAGTCGCATTATTGTCTTCTGATTTCTCGTTTAAGCTCAATCTCTGAAGATGATCAACCACATCGTACTAGTCTTTTAAGCATACAGAGGCTTTTACAGACTTTTCAGATAATATATATCTTCTACACTTAATACTCTTTTTCTTGTAGAAAATGTAGATTCCGACGATACAGTTGATGCCAAAATCATTAGTAAATCTTTTGTCATTTTTGGAACTATAGGAAACCTAATTACTATATGTGACACCTAGGCCTGATTATCCAAATTAATTGTAAACCATGTAATTAATTGTAATATGGTATGAGTGGTCTATTAATAGATAATCTGTCGTTTCTTGTAATTGTGAGGACTTGGTAGGCCTTCTGTACACCTGTTTGTGATTTGGGACCAATGTGGAGTCCGGTTTGAGGATGCACAGTCGCCTCAGGTTGCATACCTGTCTTTTCTTCTTTCTCTCTCTCTCACAAGTCCTCACAATCCCCGTCCCCTTTTTCTTCCTCCACTGGACCCATGCCACCATGAACGAAAGCCTGTGTCACCCCGTCCCTTCCGATGGGATGGGTAGCACGTGCGACACGAAGAGGAGAGGGAGATACAAAGGGAAGGAGCCGATGCGACGCGACGAGATGAGCCGGCTCGAGTCTTGTTCAACCCTGGGAGTTCATTTTCTTTTGTCTCCAAGTCGTTTGCTTCTGAGATCAAGACCAAGCCAGCCAAACTGGCATTCCACTTAGATATGGTCCCTCCATTGAGAGAACACAGTCTAGCATGGAGGTATTTGAGACCAGTTGATATTCAGCTGAGGGATAGGAATTTTTAAGCCAGTTTGATCCTGATGGACATGTAGGATTATGATGTTATCCTGAAAATGGACTAGATGGCACAGCATTCAGCCGTGATAGATTGTGCCAAGAGAAGAGTGCTGGCAAAGTGTCCAAGCCAAGGCTGGTGTGTAGTGCATCACACTAGGCCGGGTGAGCTTAGGAAAGTGATTTCTGCTATCAAGGCCTATCATCATCTGGCAAGAGACAGTGTGGGCTTTTTGGCCTGTGTGACAGTTTCTACTTCGCCTGTGGTCGAGATTCAGGACTTGCCGGTGGTGTGGGAATATCCTGATATTTTTCTAAAGGAATTACCTAGCATGCCACTGCACAGGGAAGTGGAGTTTGTGATTGATTTAGTGTCGGGATCAGGTCGTATTTCCAAGGCACCATATAAGATGGCACCCGCTGAATTAAGGGAGCCTAGGAATCATCTTTGGTAACTGATGGATAAGGGATTCATTCATCCCAGTGTTTCACCTTGGGGAGCACCGGTTCTGTTTATTAAGAAGAAGGACGGTTCCCTTCGGCTCTGTATAGACTACCAAATGTTGAACCAAATCACTATAAAGAACAAGTATCCAGTGCCCAGGATCGATAATTTGTTCAACCAGTTGCTGGGAGCATCGGTGTTTTCCAAGATAGACATGAAATCTCGATACCATCAGTTGAGGATCAATGAGCCAGATGTGCAGAAGACAGCATTTCGCACCCGTTATGGACATTCTGAGTTTTTGGTTATGCCATACAGGTTGACAAATGCTCTGGTTGCTTTTATGAACCTAATGAATAGGTTGTTCAGGTCCTATTTGAATCCGTTTGTGGTCATCTATGTGGATGATGTTCTGGTGTATTCTTCAGATGTTCAGACCCATTGAAGGCACTTGAAGATCGTATTGGAGACATTAAGGCAGCATCAGCTTTATGCCAAGTTCTCCAAGTGCGAGTTTTGGCTGGAGGAGGTGTCCTTCCTTGGTCATATTATTTTAGGGGAAGGCATTAAGGTAGATCCAGTCAAAGTAGAGGCTATGAGCAATAGGGCCAGACTAAAAATAGTAACTGAGATTAGAAGTTTTCTCGGCCTGGTAAGATATTATAGGAGATTCATCCAAGATTTCTCCAAGATTGTTGCACCGTTGACGAGACTGACCAGAAAAGAAGTGCACTTTGCCTGGGATTGGCATTGCGATGAGAGCCTCAATGAGTTGAAGGCTCGTCTGGTATCAGCCCCAATTTTGACTTTACCCTCATGGAGTGACGGTTTCACAGTCTACAGTGATGCCTATGGAATTGGTTTGGGGTGTGTGCTTATGCAGCATGGTAAGGTGGTGGCGTATGCCTCGCGTTAGTTGAAAAATCATGAGAAGAATTATCCCACCCATGATTTAGAAATAGTAGTTGTTGTATTCGCCATGAAGATTTGGATGCATTATTTATATGGCGAACAGTTTGAGGCGTATACAGATCATAAGAGTCTGAAGTACATCTTTACTCAGAAGGATCTGAACCTAAGACGGAGGCACTGGGTGGAGTACATTACGGATTATGATTTCAATTTGTCATACCACTTAGGGAAAGCAAATGTGATTGCAGATGCCCTGAGTTGACGCACTCATGTCATGGCTAGGTTGATGATTCGTGAATGGAAATTGTTAGAGGGATTAGTAGAGTGCAAGCCTCGGAGACAGTCTCAGGGAACTGCTAGAGTGGTGTTGGCCAATTTGTCTGTTCGACCGAGGATGATCGAGGCGATTGTCACAGCTCCAGCAATATGATTCTTTCGTATCAGATATCTGGAGGAAGCTGGAAGCTGGAAATGCTCCTCACATTTCAGTTGGAGTAGACAGTGGATTAAGGTATGATTTGAGATTATATGTACCTTAAATAGAGGAAATCAAGAACAGTCTGCTGGATGAAGCTCACCGCTCCAAATACACTATTCATCTAGGAAGCACTAAGATGTATAAAGACCTGAAGAGGAATTTCTGGTGGCCTGGGATGAAAAGAGAGATTGTTGAGTATGTGGCGAAGTGTGTAACCTACCAGATGGTGAAAATAGAGCACAAGAAGCCCTGGGGGACTTTGCAGTATCTGGACGTTCCAGTGTGGAAATGGAAGAATGTGTCGATGGACTTTGTGATGGATTTGCCACGAACTCGAAGAAAGAATGATACAGTTTGGGTGATAGTGGATCACTTTACAAAATTGACACATTTCTTGCCAATAAGGGTGAATCTTCCTTTGGCAAAACTGGCAAAGTTGGATGTGGCTGAGATAGTGAGATTTCATGGTGTCCTAGTGTCTATTGTGTTTAACAGAGACATAGGGTTTACATCGAGGTTCTAGGGAGCTCTACAGGAGGCTTTTGGCACGGTGCTGAATTTTTACACTGTCTTTCACCCCTAGACGAATGGTCAGACAAAGAGAACCATCTAGGCACTAGAGGACATGCTAAGGGCCTGCGCCTTGGACTTTGGTGGTAGCTGAGAGGATCACTTACCTCTGATTGAGTTTGCATATAATAACAGTTACCACGCCAATCTTGGTATGGCACCATACGAGGCATTGTATGGCAGACCCTGTAGGACACCCACTTGCTAGAGTGAGGTGGATGAGAGACAGTTAGTTGGGCCCGAAATCGTATAGCAATACGAGGACAAGGTGGATCTAATTAGGGAGAGGTTGTTGTCTACCTAGAGTCGACAAAAGAGCTATGCTGATAGAAGGCGAAGACCATTGGAATTCGAGGTAGGAGACTTTGTTTTCTTAAAGGTGTCACCAACCAAGGGTGTGATGCAGCTCGGGAAGAGAAGCAAATTGAGCCCAAGATACATTGGATCGTACTAGATTACCAAGCGGGTTGGTGAGGTGGCTTACAGACCAGATCTGCCTCTAGAGTTGGCTAGTGTACGCAACACCTTTCATGTATCTATATTGAGGAAGTGTTTGGCCGATGCATCCTAGGTGATACCAATGCAACCAGAGGAGCTGAGAGAGGACATGTCTATAGTGGAAAATGTAGTTCAGATACTGGATAGAAAAGAACAAGTCCTCAGGAACAAAGTGATTCCATTGGTGTTTGTTCAATGTCAACACCATGGTACAAAGGAAGCTACCTGGGAGCGCGAGGTGGACATCCAGAGACATTGCCCCTACTTATTTTATTAGAGCTGAATTTCGAGAACAAAATTCTTTAAAGGGGGTAGGATGTGACACTTGGGCCTGATTATCTATTTTAATTGTAAACCATGTAATTAATTATAATATGGTATAAGTGGTTTATTAATGGATAATATTTTGTTTCTTGTGATTATGAGGACTTGGTAGACTTTCTGTGCACCTGTTTGTGATTTGGTACCAATGTGGAGTCCGATTTGAAGATGCACAGTCGCCTCAAGTTGCATGCCTGTCTTTTCTTCTTTTCCTTCTTTTCTTTTTCTCTCTCTCTCTCATGCATCCTCACGATCCCCATCCCCTTCTTCTTACTCCACTAAACCCGTGCCACCACAGACGAAGGCCCGTGTCACCCCGTCCCTTCTAATAGGATGGGCAACCAGCGCGATGCGAGGAGGAGTGGGAGATATAAAGGGAAGGAAGCTGAGGGAAGAAGAAGGCATCGAGTGAAGGAGGAAAAGGAGAAAGGACGAACCGTGGAGTCGAGGGTGAGGAGGAGGGTTGTGCTGAGGGCGTCGCTGTCGTGAGTTTCACCAGGGCTGAAGAGACTTGCCGAAGTTGGGGGAGCTCGCCGGAGGAGTACGCGGCTCCTCTTCTCCTTCGTTTTCTTCTTATAACCTAATATGTTAAATGCATGAGAATAAAGATAAATGCATGTAAAATTGTAGAAAAATAGTTGAATTGATGAGAATGTGTTGAATAGCTTGAATATGTAGATATCATGCGGTTAGGATTGGAATTGCTAAGGTTATAAGAGATTTAGGGATGTAAGCTACAGTAGATGTTAATAAGCTTCACCCCTTTGTGATTTTTGTATGACTTGCATAGTTAATGGATTGATGAATGGTTTAGAGGATTTTGAAGTAGACTCAAGGGTCTACACCCCATGATTTATTGTTATTTTATGATACTTGTTTGAAGGGGTCCGCCGAAAGCTCCCAGTTCTGGCAAATGCGAAGGCTGAAACAAGGGAGGTGCCCTGGTTGCAGGTAATTCGGCATGCCGAACTAGATTCGGCATACCAAATTCCTGTCAAATTAAGCCAGGTTACCAGGTTTCAATAGGTCAAAATCATCAAGTCGACACCATGGTACAGAGGAAGCTACCTAGGAGTGCAAGGTAGACATCCAGAAATAGTACCCCTACATGTTTTATTAGAGCTGAATTTCGAGGACGAAATTCTTTTAAGGGGGTAGGATGTGACACCTGGGCCTGATTATCCATTTTTATTGTAAACCATGTAATTAATTGTAATATGGTATGAGTGGTTTATTAATGGATAATCTGTTATTTCTTGTGATTGTGAGGACTTGGTAGACTTTCTGTGCACCTGTTTGCGATTTGGGACCAACGTGGAGTCCGATTTGAGGATGTACAATCGCCTCAGGTTGCGTGCCTGTCTTTTCTTCTTTTTCCTTCTTTTCTTTTTCTCTCTCTCTCTCTCACGAGTCCTCTCGATCGTCATCCCCTTCTTTTTCCCCCACTGTACCCGTGCCACCACTGACAAAGGACAGTGTCACCCCCTCCCTTCCGACAGGATGGGCAACCAGCACGACACAAGGAGGAGAGGGAGATATAATGGGAAGGAGGCTAAGGGAAGAAGAAGGCACCGAGTGAAGGAGGAAAAGGAGAAAGGACAAACCATGGAGTTGAGGGTGAGGAGGAGGGCTGAGCTAAGGGCGCCACCGCCGTGAGCTTCGCCGGGGCAGGAGAGACTTGTCAGAGTTGGGGGAAGCTTGCACGAGGTGGTACGCGACTCTTCTTCTCCTCCATTCTCTTCTTATAACCTAATATGTTAAATGCATGAGAATAAAGATAAATGCATGTAAAATTGTAGAAAAATAGTAGAATTGATGAGAATGTGTTGAATAGCATGAATATGTAGTTATCATGCAGTTAGGATGGGAATTGGTAAGGTTATACGAGATTTAGGGATGTAAGCTACAATAGATGTTAATGAGATTCACTCCTCTGTGATTTTCGTATGACTTGCATAGTTAATGAATTGCTGAATGGTTTGAGGGGTTTTGAAGTAGACTCAAGGGTCTACACCCCATGATTTATTGGTATTTTATGATGCTTGTTTGAGAGGTCCGCCGAAGGCTCCCAGTTCCGACGAATGCGAAGGCTGAAACATGAGTGGTGCCTGGTTGCGGGCAATTCAGCATGCCGAACTGGATTCAGCATACCGAATTCCCATCAGATTTAGCCAGGATACTTGGTTTCGGTAGGTTGAAATCCTCCAATCGACCGAAACAGGGAGTTTCGGTGTACCTAAATTGTTCGGTATATTGAACCAAGGATTTTCAGTATACTGAGATTTATTTTCGGTCTACCGATTCTACCCTGGCCCTAATATATAAAAATGTGAACATGAAATGGAAATAAAATATTTTAATTCGACAATGAGTATGTGTTATTAGTGTTTTCCCCATGTAAAGGACATGGGAGAATATGGAACCCAAATAAGTAAATTTGGGGAATGGTTTTGGATTTGAGACCCTTAAGATGAGTAAAAGTAATTGAATGTGTGGCTTTGGGCGTAAGACCCAACTTATGATTTTAAAACATGGTTTTAAATGAATTGAGTTAGGACCCCAGTAGTGGGTCATGTGTTGCTTGGAATAAGCTCCTACAACAAAAAATTGAAATGAAAATGATTTTTGAAAGAAACGTTTATAGAGTTTTGAAAATAAAACACTAATAATGTGTTAAGGAACCACGGGGGTTAGTGTCGACAATGTGGTAGGAGTATGAGACTCTAATAAAACCAATTGTTAGATACGACTGTGGTTTCCGAGCTTAAGACGGTGTAGGCTGAGCCTAAGTATATGGGCCTAGGTGTTCAGGTCACCAAGCTCGTGATAGTGTAGGCTGAGCCTATGAATATGAGACCTAGTTGTCCGGATCACTGATGGTGTAAGTTGAGCCTGGGATATTGACTTAGTTGTTCGGGTCACCGATGGGACGTCAGATAAAGGCGTATCCTCGTGCATATATGAAAAGAAATTGAGGCCAGTGGGCCAGGGCGGTGTCCTCACACACGGGGAACTTCACTGCGGCAGTGCAGGGAGGTAGGGGAAATGGTGTCCGCACCTACTACTTGTGTGCTTGGTTACCCCTGATCAAGGTAACATCAATAAATAAAGTGAAAATGAAAAGAAAAGTATGTGACTACGAGAAAATGAAAGAAAAATGTTTTGGCTAGGATTAGGCTTGTGAATGGTCCTAAAATCTTAGAACTGAATATGAATTGTGTTTTAACCAGTTACCAGGCAGTGTTTGTGATTTTGATTTTGAGCCGAGTGGCATTGTGTTTTAGGCTAAATCTGGTCGAAAATATGGATTTCTCAGAATATGAGAAAGGTTTTGAAAAAGTATAAAAAAAGAAAGGAAAGTGAATTTTGACAAAAACATAGTTCTGGGAACAAATTCCCAAGTGATTTCAAAGGGAAAAGGAAATAATGTTTTTAAAAATTGAATTTTCAAAAGAAAACCAAGTTTTATAAATTAAAAATTGTATTTTTGGCGCTTTTACCGGATTTTATTGTTTGTATGTTTGGGGCGCGTATTGGGAGACTTAGATGTTACTCAAACGTGTTTTGTTTAGTTTTCAGGAGCAGATCGTGTGCAGTCGTGTTCCTGTGTCGGAGTAAGAGCTTCTAGCTGCACATCGTTTCTTAGGGGTGAGCTTTAGTTATAGTTATTTAATTTTACTTTAATTGGGATAATTTTGCTTATGATACTGTGATCTTGGTAGCGTGCCCAAGATCGGGGCGTTACACCATACTAGACCACCACTTTAATATGTCGAAGTTTTCCATTTCTAAGACACTAAAAGTAAACTTGCATTCTAAATAATTTTCTAATTTATTATTTGTAATTGATTTTACATATTTTTCTTTCTTTTTATTTAATCTACTCCAAAGAACTATCGCTACTACTACATGTATGTATTTCTACCAAACTAGATGTTTAACTACTACTACTACTTTCACCATAATTTCTAGCATATTATTCAAATAATCTATATAAAGTTGTCTTTATTTTGTTATTATATGAATTTATATAGTAATTTTTATTCATGTTACTAAAAATATCATCTATAAGTACCATACAATTAACTAATCTATACCTAAGGTACATAATTAAAGCTAAATATGTCTACATTGGAGGCTCATCCTAATAATTATTATATTTAGTTTCCATTAATTTAATAATATCTACAAAAGTTGTAATATTTCTATATTGTTGAAAAACATTTGTAATATTAAATAAATTAATTAAAACTAAAGAACTTGTTGGATAATATTGATTGGATAATTGTTTAGTTGCATTATAAAATGGTTCTAAAAAATTATGAATTATATTAGAATTTTGTCAATCTTCATCATTTAATAAACATTAGATTTTACATTATAAAACCCTGTAATTATATTACTATAAGGTAGACTTGAACTTAACGTATCATAAGTTAAGTTCCATCTATGTTGAACATCTAACTTAAATTTTCTAGGTTTAAAACCATTTTGTGCACGTACATGTCTAAATTCTTGATATCTTTTAGCTGATATTTGAATAAATAAAATAGTTATTCTTATATTTTTTATGTAAGGCCTAATGCATACTATATTATCTTGTACAATTAAATTTAAAATGTGACAACTCCTATAATGAAATAATTTACCATTTAATATTGGTCTTATATTTCTTTTTAATAATTCTATTGCAACATTGTTATTAAAAGCATTGTCAAATGATATTGTATTTATTTTTAAACATTATGTTATATTCTTTAACAATATCTTCTATCATAATTGAAATAGCTTTATCAGTATGTAAATGATCAAATACTTTGAAAGCAATTAATCTTTTTTATAAATTCCATTCTATATTTATCTAATGTGTAGTTAAACATAAATATGGAAAATTATTTGGACCAATCCAAACATCACATGTTAATGATATTTTATATATGTAGACACCTCATTTTTTACCAATTTTGCAGGATGAGGATCTGGTGGCTGAGCTTGGACCCTGGTTGAGCCCATTTGGGCCCACAAACCCTCATTAGGCCATTTAATTCATGGAAACCCAATTGGGCCCATGAAGGCCCACTTA